>CAKAOH010004578.1:4037-174500 GCA_916701665.1 Sebastiscus tertius
GGGCCGGGGGATGATTTCTGAGGTCGGCAGCGGTGTCTAACGGGATTGCGGGGTGCCGTTAAAACGAAGCCGTTAATTAATGCTATTGATCAGCAAAAAAATAGAGGCAAATGTGATTTGCATACAGCCCGAGTGATCAATGCATTAACCGATTTTTTTTCTTTTCTCCCCCCTCTGAAATCTGATTTCCTGAGTTTTCAAAGTGAAAGAGAGAGAGTTCAGACTAATGTGGATCGATCGGGTCTCTCTCTCAGACAAGAATACAAAGCATTTTATTAGCCGGTGAAGGGTGAAACATACCAGGACAGAAGACGCAGTTTGAAGTTGGATTATGTATTTATGTCTCACTTCAACAAGAAGACAGAGAACAGCTGTCTTCTGCCTTTACATATTTGTTATCCTCATATTTTTTTCCCCCCTTCTTTCACAAAACATGCTAATAAGGTGATATTTCTGCAGGGCCAAACACAATCTGTTTCCTAAAAGGCAACAATGTAAAAAGAAAAAAAAAAACAAGCAGAAATGATAATAACAACAGGGGCATGAAAAAAAACAAAAACACAAGAGGTGTTAAAAAAGCAATATGTTGTTTTTTTCTCCTCCTTTTCTCTCCCTCCCTGTCAAGAGCAGCTTATTATAGCGTATTGATTTATAAAGCTTTAAATGTGATCCTCCATGTCCAAGTCAAGGGCAGGGAGTGAAAGAGAAAGAAGAAGAAGAGAAGGGAGGGAGAGGAAAAAAAAGAAAGGGAGTGGGAGAAAAGACAGAGAGACGAAGGCAAAGGGAAAAAAGGCGTCTGGAGACGGATAGAGATAGAAAGAGAGCGTCCACGACAGGGGGAAGTGACAGCAAGGCATTTTCAGAGCCGCTCTGGAACACAAAAGGGTAATTGTTTTAGCCCAGATGTTGCTTTCGCACAACAAGCAGGATACAATGTTCCTACTGAGCTGATGAGCCCAATCAGTGAAATGATTAAAAATTGATTTTGTCCCTGTAATTACAGTATGTAAACTACTTAGCCGGGATTGCAAAGGAAGTGATTTTCTAATTACGTATATACTCTGGTGTCTAATGATTGGTTTTTTGAAGTAATGAAGAGAGGGTCCTAACGACTCCACTGTGTTCTGTTGTTGAAGGGAGAAGGCAAGAGAAGGGGAGCGTTGGGGGGTGGTTGGGGGGGGGATGAGAGAGCATCGTTAGGGCAAGACAGCAGGCTTGGATACAAAAGGGGGATGAAAATTGAATTTTTGCCAGCCAGTGCTAGCACGCTAACACGGGGGCCCTGTGTTCGTTTGCATGGGATCTGGAAGCTAAATGGGAGGCTGTGACTTCTCATGGGGGTCGCCAGGCCCTAACCAGCCCCGGCAATCTGGACCCTGCAATTAAAACCTCACGGGGGTTAGGGATTCAGGACATCACACATGCACAGGAGAATTAACACTCGCGCAGGCCACAAGCGCACAGACGTAAGCATATAGCTCGGCCCTTCTGCTCTGTGTATATTTCACCGAGCTGCATTCAAACAACAAAAATTCACTTTTGATAGAAACTGAGGATTAGAGCCCACGACTGAAATCAACTCGATGCAGCAGGCGGATCTGTGTGTCCTTTAATGGTACATGCACAGTCTTATTTTGATATATTGTGATTTACACGGCTGCTACTGCAAACTGTGCAACTTTTGAAAGAATAACAAAATACAAAATAACACGTTTTTCCTCTTACACACAAATAAAAGTTGAGTCCTGAAGGAATGGTTTTGATATTTTGGGAAATGTGCGCATACTTGCTTTCGTGCTGAGAGTTTATATGAGGAATCAGCATCAGTATCAGAGTATAAGAGCCAGCAGGCGACTAGCTTTACTCACAGGTCTGCTTTCAGTCTTTATGCTTAGCTCAAGCTAACCATCTACTGGCTCCAGCGTTATATTTAGCAGTGCTGTTGTCTAATCGAAGTCTTGCCAAGAAAAGCGAGATTCCCAAAATGTTGAACTATTCCCTTAAGGACTAAATTGAAAACTTGTCCATATCAAAATACTCAACAACAGCCTTATGTGGTCTCATATGACAACCCGTTCTCACTCCCGACTCGTTAAATACCGCCGTTTGGCAAGTGCCCCTCGGCATCGGAAACCGACGCATGGAGACACCCTTCAGCAACAGTATGTGATGAACCGGGCTTTCAACTAACTCCAGTGTAAACCCACCCGTGGAGTTATTCGACTGTCGGAGCAAGTGATGTAATATTAATAGCGTGAGAGTCAGCATAAGGCGAGTGGGAGGGGAGGTGGATGGGTCAAACCAACACTTTCAACCAGGAGACCACTGTTCGTGTCCCGTCTGAAACTAAAAGTAACGTTGATGTGAGTTGCTAGTCAGTGAAGTTAACGTCAACCACGACCGTTTCCTAACCCCAACTAAGTGGTTGTGTTACCTAAACCTAACTTCCTGTGAACACTGAAGTTTATTTTGAAAGGACACTATGCATGTATTGGGAGCGTATATTGACACGCCGTCCCTGGTCCGTCCAAAAGTAACGCAAGAGGCGTACCCCGTGTGTCGGTCTCCGATGCCGAGGTGCACTGACCAAGTGGCGGTACTTGACGAGTTGGGAGTGAAAACGTGTTGCATATGACCAGCATCTGATGGTGACTGATCTTAGCTAATATTAACCTACTTAAGATACATGCTGCTGTGTAAGTGGCATTACTGAGACTGTTGTGGCAACATTGACTGTTCAGCAAGTTATATAGACTCTTTGACCAAAAACAAGTGGATGGATCTTAGCTTAAGATCTTAAACACTCTTAGACACAGTATGCTCACTTTAAACGTTCTTTTCCCAAGCAGGTGTAACATTTTAAGAACGTATTGGCATGCTGCCTCCCTCTATCACATATTTTGGATGAAGAGTAAATAGAAAAAGAGCCTTCTGTTCTGTTCTATCTATTCATGTGTGCCACAACAGTAATTTAGTCATTTTTTAAAATAGATTTTGGCTTAAACTTCACTTCAAAAGGATTGAACATTATATTTTGTCCAACTGACTTATATACAAAAGCAAAGAGACTGTCTTTATGCTCGGTAAAAAGAGATTTTTGTAACCCCTTAATTAGCAACCCAAATGGGGATGGTTGTGGGAACAGGGTTCTCCACACATCTTCCAGCAGTATGCAGCTGAATCAGGTGCTTCTTAGTTCGAGAGCCACGAGAAAACGGGAGACTGGAGCTCTCTGACAGATTTGCCTTTAATTGTGCAAACAGAATGGGGTGGTTGTGGGGTTTGTTACCTTAGTTTGGATGTCATCAGGTTCAATTGTCACGTTGCTTTCTGTGGAAACCTTTCTGGAGATCCCAAAATCACTGTGAAAACAATTGGCTATTCTTCAGTACAGTAACATTTTTAAAGACTCAAATCTTTACCCTGTTTGTGTCTCTAAATTTTGGTTCAGTATCACTTCGTCAAATTCTTTTAATTAACTGCGAGAGTTGCCTTTCAATAGAGACCAGGGCCAGGTCTCCTGATAAAGATTGATCTTAGAAGTTAAGAACGCTTTCTAAGAGTTTTCAAATGCTCTTAAATTCCTACATGCATTTCCCAAAGCAGTACTTAGGAAGGAGTGCACGTGCATGCCGTTAAGAGCTTCTCAACGTCGGCTGTCCGTGGTCCTGAAGATGGTGCTGAATATAAAGTAACTTTGCATATTTAACTAGCCACGCTATATATTAAAAGTGCATACATCACAACAAGTAAGTGTTGTAAATGACACAAAAACTGTCGAGCTGTTAATCGATTAACGTATTTATATTAATCGCAAATTAATCGCACATTTTTTATCTGTTCAAAATGTACCTTAAAGGGAGATTTGTCAAGTATTTAATACTCTTATCAACATGGGAGTGGACGAATATGCTTGCTTTATGCAAATGTATGTATATATTTATTACTGGAAATCAATTAACAACACAAAACAATGACAGATATTGTCCAGAAACCCTCACAGGTACTGCATTAAGCATAGCAAATATACTCAAACCACAGCAGTGTGTCAGTGTGCTGACTTGACTATGACTTGCCCCAAACTGCATGTGATTATCATAAAGTGGGCATGTCTGTAAAGGGGAGACTCGTGGGTACCCATAGAACCCATTTACATTCACATATCTGGAGGTCAGAGGTCAAGGGACCCCTTTGAAAATGGCCATGCCAGTTTTTCCTCGCCAAAATTAAGCCCAACATTGGATCGTTCTTTAGCCTTCTTCCCAACAAGCTAGTATGACATGGTTGGTACCAATGGATTCCTTAGTTTTTGTCATATTTCATATATCTGTACCTTCACTCTAGCTCTAAAACTGAACCTGCTACAGCCTCTGAAAGACAGTAAAGCCGGTTGGGATCGCCCGTGATCCTGCGGCCCCCCAGGGTTTAGATACTTTTGAGAAACGGGTCTCAGGACGACGGCTGAAATCAAGATTTCAAGAACAATAACCATTTTAACGTCATTTTCGGACAAAAAACGTGCGTTAAATCCATTCCTTTCTATAGGAGAGCATCTCATTCCCTCTCTGTCCCCCCTCTTTCATTTCTCCTCTGTTACCTTCTCTTTTTCCCGTCGACCAAAACTTGATGAGGCGTCAAAGATGCAACCTTTGACTTGGGTTGTAAATTAGAATCAACCATCAAGTCCGGTACACAGCGTTATTGTGGCGAGGCATAGAGACAACCAAGGAGTCACTCCGTCAGACAGGGAATATAGAGATAAACTTACAGGGTCGCAGAGCACATAAAGAGCACATAAATCATAGCGCACAGAATGAGTCACCAGCGCCTCAACCACGACTGTACCCTCCCCTTCCTCTCTGCTCTTAACACATCTAACAAAGCTCAACATATTTTCTTATCCTTATCTTCTCTTCAATATTCAATATTTAATTATGACTTTATTCATTTATTTTTTTTTAAAGAGTTTTTTTTTCTGGAGAAATAAAAGGACGTGAGTTAAGCCTCTGATTATTGGGAGGGAAAGATCTGTGGTTTTTTAGTTCCTTGGGAACATTAATAAGTGACAGAAAGCTAGATTAAGAATGCTGGGATGCGGCTAGAAAAAAAAAAAAAAAAGAAGAAAACGACAAAGCTTTGAAATGCTGCCAGTATCACCAACTGCACTCTTCTGACACAGCTGATTGTAAGAGAAGCCGATAGCGCAGCCGGGGTAGGCCTTTAATAATTCATTTAGTTAGGCTATGATCTATCATTTTGTACCTTTTGACATGCGATATTGAAATTTAATATTGCATCAATACAAATGATGTATTGCCAGTCGTCAGGAGAAAGGATGTGGATTGCAAAAAGATCTTTGCAAATGTCTTTTCACTCCTCTCTCGCTCTCTCTTTCCTTTCCAAAGCTTCATTGTACTTGAGTAGAAAGGCATAAGAGAAACATCTGTCTTTTTTTCCCACCCCCCCTTTACTCCTGGCTTTGATATGTGTGTTTAAAAAAATGACAACTTAAAACGCTCAGGGAGAAAAGTCTCCTGCTCAAACCAGAGTCAAGAGAGGCTCGGGAAGAAGAGAAAAAAGGGAAAGGGTGGGGGGGGGGGGTGGAAGTGAGAAGCAGAGGGAACATGACAGCAGTGGCTGAGGGAGACGTCACACGTTGTCGAGATCTTTGACATGACTCTTTAGTGCGGTGAAATCCCACAGGCGATATTCGGGCTACGATTGGAGCGTTAGGTGCTGAGAACCAAAGGCTGCTGTAGCGGTGTCAGTCTAGCCCCGGCTCCCAGACTGCTTCATGCTCCCAGTCTGCTCAGCGAGATAGGGACGCACCGATAGCAACGCTGGCTGATGTCAGTCTGAAGTAGATTATACGTGTCAGAGGATTTCCTCGCCACTAAATGCTGCCACCAAGGGAGACGAGCCAAAAAAATGAAAATAGATTTTTTATTTTTTTTTTTTACATTTTCTACATTTTCATATGTAGATGATACAGAAGTTAAGATTTCCATCATTTTGCAGTGATGCCACACTAATGACAGAAGCTAATGTCAATGTTGCTCAAGACAGGGCATCACACTGGATACAGTATTTGGTCTCAATTAAAAAAAGAAAAATAAAGAAATGATTGATGCGTTTGTATTGTGAAAGATGCATTAATGTCTTTGGCCATCTCTAATATGAATGTGCTATCATTACTGCAAATCATTTTCTTTATTTTTAACAATAAATGCAGGTTACTTAGACTCACAAGAGTAACATAATTATTCAACAAGATTATATTCAATGACGATGTTTTTTTCTTAAAATTCTTTCTTCATACAACCCCGTTCTCTCTCCCAACTCGTCAAATACTGCCGCTTGGTCAGTTGCCCTCGGTGTCTGATACCGACGCACCGAGGCACCCGTTAGCGTCTGTATGAGATACACCAGGCTTTCAACTAACTCCAATGTAAACCCATCCACGTGATTGTTAGACGCTCAGAGCATCAGACATTGTATAAAGAGCGAGAAAGTCCACAGAAAGTCCACACGGGGCGCAGCGGCCTGGTTTCTTAAAAAATGACGTTCCCATACAACGAAACAGCATCGTGAATTACGTTTTGAGGGAAACGTATTCTGTTGCAGATTACGTTTGTTTTTGTTCACGTTTGTAGTGACAGTTTGACCTCCTCCCACGCCGGAGTGGTGGATGGGACAACAAACACCGAACTTTCGCCCGCTGTTCATGTTCTGCGTGAAACCAAAAGTCAGCGTTCTCTTATTTCAATCACAATGTTTTTTTATACTAGACCTAACCCAATATTTTTATTGCCTAAACCTAACAAAGTATGTTTTTGTTTTGTTTTGTTTTGTTTTGTTTACATTTTGTAGTCATTTTAAGCCAAACCATGATGTTTACTGATCAAAACCAACTAGTTATGTTACATTTTTGTTTTGTTTCAATTTACGCCATTAACCACGTGTTTAAAACTATTTAAAACTGCAACAGTAATCTGGGAAAAAATATGTTTCCCTCGAAATGTAATTGAGCATGCAGTTTAGTTTTGTGGGAATTTTATTTTTTAGGAGACATGGTGAAACCAATACAACGTTGACTTATTTGACTGTGGTTTTGTTACGTAACTTACAAAACTGTTACTTTATTAACATCAATTACGCAACAAACGTAGCCCTCTCATTTTACGTAACAAACATAATTATTTTAACCTAAACCACAATCTTTTCCTAAGTCTAACCAAGTTCTTTTGTTGCCTAAACCTAACCAAACCTAAAAACTAAGTAAACCTACGTTGGAAGTTTATTTTGAAAAGACACTATGCACGTAACGAGCAGAAACTGACACGCCGTCCAAAACTGACGCTAAAG
Organism: Sebastiscus tertius; assembly: GCA_916701665.1. Classification (NCBI taxonomy): domain Eukaryota; kingdom Metazoa; phylum Chordata; class Actinopteri; order Perciformes; family Sebastidae; genus Sebastiscus; species Sebastiscus tertius. The sequence goes on from CAKAOH010004578.1 coordinate 11,403, forward strand.
GGGTAACTAGAACGTCATAGTTTGGCTTCTAGAAACCATCAGAGGCAATATTAAACTTTGGTCTGAAGTCTAGATACTCTTGCTGTGATTATTTGGTATCATCCGTCTTTGAAGGAGCGTTGTATGAATGCATCTATTCCCACTTGGGCAAAAGGAAAAAAAGAAGAAGTGAAGTTCTGCATGCTCCAGAGCTCAACTAAACTGCTGCAGACATGCTTGGTGCGAACGTATCCTAACACCGCTTCATCACCATCCACCGACGGGCCCATGTCACATTCATTGTAAAAAAAATATGGCTCGTGATGGGCTCGATGATTACGGATGACGGTGTTGATGATGATAGTGATGCTGACAGCGACAATAATGATTATGACAATATAGAAGGTGGCCATTACAGAGATGCTCGGCGTCGTTCCTCACTGGTGAATTATTACATATTCAGCTAGTATACACCTAACCTTTACAGCTCTGACGCGTTTCCTCCGCATGTGCAAATATATTTCAACAGACAGATCGAAATGCGTAAGATGTGTCTTTGGCGATGGCTACGGCATCTTTTTCACGTGACTCTGGGTGAATCAGAGACGTTGACCCGCTATTACGTGTGCCTGTGCAAACCCCCGTGTCACTCTTGTACCAGAGAACTGATGAGTGTGTGCAGCTGTGTCATTAACACCACGTTTGTCTCTGTATATTTGCATTTTGTACCACTGATATACGGATGTCAATTAAACAGGGGAAGGAAAAACAGTTTAGGTGACGATCTCTGCATGCATTTGTGGGCTATTTATAAACAGCCCCTCTCCGATTTCATGGCCCGCTCCACGAAAACAACACTTGACACTATTTCCGGTGAGGTTGTCTGTTTCACGCAAAGCACTGCCTTTGTTGATTGCATTAAAAAAAAATTACATTTTTAAAACAATCTGTAGTGTAAACAGAGCACATTGTCGCTAATACCGGCATGGCTTCCAGGAACGCTGACCTTTAGCCGTGCCCTGACACTGCTCTGAACATCTAGGAAGTCTGCCATGCTGGTAGGTGTCTGGGTTTGTTAACAGCGGGGAAGAAAGGCACGGCGAGAGGGAGAATTAGGTGCAGTTGGGAGGTGCACTAGGTCGTGGTGTGCCTCCCTGCTCTCTGCCTTATGTCAAGGCTTTATTATTTCACCTGCCAAGGTCCTGACCTCCCAGGATTCCGCCTTTCTTCCACTTTCCAGAAAACAGATTTGGATGCAGCCTGTTGAAAACCTGTGTGAATGCAGGACACCCCCAAAAATCGGACCATCACAGATAGTTGCCGTGTGTATTGTAGTGTTGAAAGGACTAATTGAATGGTCCAGATAAGTGATTCATTGTTTTAAGTAATTCAGAAAAAAATACCTATCGTTTTAAATTGAACATCTTTGGATTGTTCGGTTTTACAAAACTAGCAAATTGAAGGTAAGACACGTTTATTTGGATAGCATCTTTCAGATACATAACATACATAAATACATTAGCATTTAAAACACAAAAACAACAAATTAAAAATAATGAAATCAATTAAAAATGTCACCTTGGGCTCTGGGGAATTTCAATTTGCACTTCATTGTAATCAATGGAAATACCTTCCGGATGTCACTTTGAAAGATGTTCCCAAGCTTACGACTCTCAGATTACCCATAATGTCATACTAGCACAACATACGTTTTTTTGCTTATTTTGGTTGATATTGATGATTTTCTTGTAGGGCTGCATCATTGCATCATTTTGCAATATCCATCAAAATAATCGCAATTCGATATTTTTCTAGTTCAGCTCTTTTCTCTTGGTTGCAACCTTAGTGTCTTTTAAAGTCTTTGCTCGGTCGCAGACTCCTTCTTTCCATCTTTTCCTTCCTTCCTTCCTTTCTTCCTTCCTCTTGCCTCAGGGGTGCTTTCGGCAGGTCAACACCTCGGCGGGTGGGTCGTGGTGGGCCAGGTGACCTTTGTCTGTCATTGTTTTGCTCCTCACACCTCACCCAGGGAGAAGGGGAAGGAGCTTAGTGCCTTACACCTGCCACTGGCTTTACTGTCGCGGCGCTGGGGGTGCGTTTGATTTTGGCGTGCCAAGGAAAGAGGCGAAGCTCCCAAATGGTTTGCACACATAGCCAACAGTTGGCAGATATTACGCAGAGAGCGGGGTGAGCATTGTGATTGAACCTCTGATGGCCCTTATATTAGCGTCCGCTCCGAGCTACACTCAACCGCGCCGAAAAAGGACCAAAAACTGCCACGTAGATAACCATAAAAGTGATGTTAGATTCCGATTTGCGCTCCCGCGCGCGAGATAAATCGAGCGCACCTCGAGTGAATAAGGGGACGGAGATGAAATGAAATACCCAAATGCTGCCTCCGCTGGGGCCTGATTGAGTTCAGGTGGCTGGAAAGTGTCTCACCCAGGGCTAGTTGTCAGTGAAGGATCTGCTGTCTTCTCATCTCTCGATGCTGCGGGGCTAACTGGCGAACATCGGGTGTGTTGCTTTGACGGATGTTCGCGTGCCTCCCGTGTTGCGGGGGGGACGGGCCGTTGACACACTTCATATTTCAAAAAGGCAAGGTCTGAGGAAGAAATGAAGATTGATGTGGAAAAATGGCGCGGCAGCTCATCGCCCATTCGATACATATATTATCATTTACACATACGTGACACCTTTGTGCATGTCTGTATGTCTATATATACATATGCATGGGCATGATCCAAGGCGCCACACATATTCACATAGGGGGTGGGTGGGGTGGGTTGGGGGGGTTTCCTCTGTTATTAGAACCATGTGATATAATTGCATTTGATCTCCAAATAAACAGGGAATCAGTCCATCTCCTTGGTGGAGATGGCAGATGTGATGGACGACCGCATTAGCGGCGAGGACAACATTAGATTTGCTCAAAATTATTGATCTTTTGTTTGTGAGCCAAGTCGGCGATAAATAACAGTGCATGGGAGATGTGACTCATTATCACCGTGCCAAAAGCCCGACAGACCTCTGTCAAAACACACTCTCCTTCCCCCCCCGCCCTCCTCTCTTCCTCCTTCCTTTCATCCCCGTCACTACAAACCAATTTAATCTGTTTTTAATCCTTCCCTCTTTTCTGTCGCCGGCGCCTTTAATGCGAGGCCTCACTGTCACTATCTGATTCCCTTAAAATTTTAATCCTGCACTGATAACCCCGTATTATTACATATTACACACTCGCAGGCGGCAGGACACTCACACATACGTGCATGCAAATATGTACACACACAGCGTTTAGTGGCTCTTTCAGTGTTTTTATTCCTTTTTACCTTCTTAGTGAAGAAAAAAATCCTTTTATCACACAATGGGTAATTTATATCCATTACCAGCGTTTTCAATCCTTTTCAGCGCGGCTGTCACTGCCTTTGGCACACTCGTGATTAATGTGATCTAATAATAGTCTGCCATTATATTTCCTTTAGTAAAACATGTACCAACATCCTATTCAGCTCCACGAAATTCATTGCCCCTTAAAATATTTTTTTTCCCCTTTTCGTTTGAAAGACAAGATTGCTATTTTTTTTTTTTTTTCACCCTCCATCTCGTTGCCTCCCAGGAGGTGATTATTTGTTGGGGGGCGGGGGGGTTAGTGATGGCACTTCCCTTATTTTCAGACACTTATTAGAATGATGAGAGGTGCCGTGATTCAAGGTGGTTTGTGTGGATGCATTTCAGCGTGTGTGTGTGTGTGTGTGGAGGTCGGTATGAGTGTGTGGTCCTCACTCTGGTAGCGTAGCATGGCATGGGGACAGTTTTAGATCAGCAGAGTTTGTTTGAGAAAAAGTAAAACATATGTAGTATGGCTGTCAATCGATTGAAATATTATGACAAAATATTATAAAAAAGCATGATTGTCAATAGTTAATCGCGATTAATTGCACATTTTTTATCTGTTCAAAATGTACCTTATGAGGAGATTTGTCAAGTATTTAATTTCTTATCAACAGGGGAGTGAGTAAATATGCTTACTTTATGCATGCTTTATGTATGTATATATTTATTACTGGCACTTATTATTTATTACTATTAATGGCAAACTGCAGCCCAACAGGCAACAACAGCTGTCAGTGTGTCAGTGTGCTGTCTTGACTATGACTTGCCCCAAAACTGCATGTGGTTATCATAAAGTGGGCATGTCTGTAAAGGGGAGACTTGTGGGTACCCATAGAACCCATTTACATTCACATATCTTGAGGTCAGAGGTCAACGGACCACTTTGAAAATGGCCATGCCAGTTTTTCCAGTCATTAGGTTTTCTAGCTTCATATGGTAACAGTATTTTCCCTCTAGCTTTAAAGCTGAGCCCGCTACAACCTAAAAATCGCAAGTTGCGTCAATGCGTTAAAAAAATTAGTGCCGTTAAAATGAATTTGCGTTAACTTTGACAGCCCTAATATATAGCTTACAAAGTCTACATTCATTTCATTTTCACATTGTTTTGTGATATGAAATTACTTTCGTTTTTTATTTTGATCAAAAAAGTTATGTCATGGAAAAATGCTTGCATGTTAACCTCTTAAAAGCCGAGAGCCCGCCAATGAGCCCAACAGTGATGTTAGTCCCCATAGTAGTCATTTCATTGAAACGTGACCTGTGGTGACCTCTAGGATAATCACAGCCTCGTGAAACTTTACAGCCACAAACTAGAGACCTAGAGCATTCAAAGGATGGATGGCTTTCCTAGCTAGATTGACGCTGAAGGGGTTTCTGAGCAGTTTACACAACAGCAGTGCTCGCCATCCAATCGCCGGAAAAAAATGCAATTCTTGCAGAAATCTCCAAATGTCAAAAGTTTTTGATACCAAATCACAGCATGACTTTTTCTATGTTGTTCCTCAAGGTCTTGGTGTCTTAATGTGGGATTTTGGAGGGATTATTGATCTTTTTTTATCAATTCTCCAGTGGTAAAAAATGGTTAAATTTAGCACCAAATCTGTGTAACAAATAGTATCAACCCAAAAATTGCTGCAACAAATTACATAAGTGAGCATGGGAATGACCATCATATACTTCTATCATGATGAGCTAAGCCCTTATACATGTTTGCATTTTTTTAAAATAATTAATTAATTAAATATTCAATTAATTATTGCTTATTTCTGATTTATAACTAGAACAATTTGACACACAGTGCTGAGCAACAGCTCAAATTAATCTTCAGGTTCCGAGCTTTCAGATGATGTATACCACTTCTATGCGACATCTACTGTTGACTATTTATCTCCCCTTGTACATCCTCTTCCCCTCTAAAACAAAAAAGGGGGGGTGGACTGTTAAGGGGTTAATTGATAACATTTAGCCACAGACTGATTTAGCCATAACGTTACCTGGAAATGATTCTTAACGACAAATATGTACGATATAACTATCCAAACTGAGCACAAATATATCATCTTTCTTTTCATCTTGTCTTTTAGAGCAGGTAGTTTGGAATGGGTGAAGGAGAGGAAAGATGCTCTCCATGGAATGTGCATAGGATTAGATTTGTGTGTGCGTGTTTGTGTGTGTGCGTGTGTGTGTGTGTGTGTGTGTGTTGTCAGGGAGGTGGCCCAGCAGTGGGCTCTGTTCCCTCCCAGCCGGACAGCCTGAGCCAGTCTGCCACTCATGGGGCACGTTTCAGACGGGGCGGTGCCAACACACACACACACAGTCACACACACACACACACGCACACACACACAGTCACACACGCACGCATGCATGTATGAAGTTGTGCGCACACACAACACACAATCCTGGCTCCCTCTCACAAAGAGGGTTAACCCTTACTGGGTTCTTAGACTTGTATCCAGGATGAACAGGTGGTCCCACAAAACATGGGCATCCATTTCCTCATGACTTATCCCAGTGTGTGTGTGTGTGTGTGTGTGTGTGTGAGTGAGGAGGGAGGGTTAGACAGAGACATGGGAAGGGGGGGGGGGTAGAGAGAGAAAAAGAGCACACATGACTGTGTAGCTTTCGGACACCTCTCGTATGTGTGCCGGTCTTGTTTGGTACCAGGGTGGCTGGTGTACGGAGCAGCTTGCGGAGGGTCCCGCCGCTGTGTGAAATTGACATCAGATGGCCGTCGCGCGACGAGAACAATATTACATCCAGCTTCCGTTAAAAGCCAGGGAATATATGTGTGTGCCGTGTGAACATTTGTTTGTGTGTGTGTTCGTCGACACCTGACCCCAGAGTCCGACCGCACCAAACACAGCTGTCAACACTTTACATCTAGGCCTTTTTTTTTTTTTTTTCCTCCTCTTGCTTTTTTCCCCCCTTTTATTTCTTTCTCTTGAATCCCTCCACCCAGGATCCCTCCATTAAAGATAACTTGTATTGAGCCACATCTAATTCCCTTCAATCCGCCTCCCCCTTCTTGTCTCAAGTGATCCTTTCCCAGCAGAGAAAATCGAAGGTAAACCACTTCTAAGGCAAAAAAAAAAAAAAAAAAAACGGTGTGTGCTCCACTTTGGATGTTTTAAATATCACCGTGTGACGCATGACGAGACGCGGGGTTGCGACGGCCGCTTTGGTGAAAACGCGTCAAAATCACAAAGTTTACCACCTGACCGCCGCGATAATGCACTCAGCATCTGGTCGTCGCAACACATAGCCGAGACCTTCTCTTGCCTTTGATAGCTGCAGTCTTTCATGTCGGAAGGAAAAACACTCCACTTTATTTGTTCTTTTGTGATGTTTCTGTGGGCTCAGCCCCTCTGAAACCCCACGCACATGTGAAATAGACGTTTTTGGAAAATATGAGTAAGTAAAGCAAAGAGAAAAAAGAGAGAGAGAGAGAGAGAGAGAGGCAGAGAGCAGAATGGAGCCGAGGAGATAAACATAAACAGAGCAGCGAGAAAAGAAAGAAGGTTTCTCTCTGAGTCAGCGGGTTTTAGTAAAGTCTGATTAAACGAGGTGGGAAATCGGTTGGGGTAGTAAATAACAGAGGTGTCAAAATGTTGCTTAATGACCTGAATATCTATTGCATGGAATATGTGACTACGCAGGAGCTCTATTTTCTTTTTTCCTTTAATGCCTTAATGTGCAGGGGGAGTTCAGATGTTTAACACAACTGGCTGTGAGTGGAGAGCAAGTTCTCTTCACAGGCTGTCCTCACAGAAGACTTAGAATTATCGATATTATGCCTTTTCTTAATCAACATACCGTACACAATACCGTACATTATTATCATGACTTTGTTGAGCCTGAACCTACAGCTGAAAGAGCATCTTTTTTTTACATTTCTACCCACAGGCCATCACTCTGATGGATACTTTAACACCAAATATCCACTGCTGCCGTTATAGCTTATAATTCTTACAGTCTTTAATGCACATTTTTGCACATTTTTAGATAATTTACAGTCTTTAATGCAAATTTGTTTGCAATATATACATGTCATCTGTCACTGTATGTACATATTGTAATATGTACATGCCCGTCACTGTACATATAAATTATACTCACTGTACATTCAGTATATAGACATCTTCCCATGTACATACTGTACATAACCATCCAGTCCATGTACATCCATCCGCTATTTATTTCTTTGCACCATTTGTATTGTTTACAGCTTCCAGAATACTTATTTTGTATTATTGAATTCTTTTATTCTGTTATTTCTAGTATTCTGTGTAATTTCACTGAGAAAGCTGCATAAAACAGGAGTCAAATTCCATTTATGTCGAGTCAATGTAGATGTTTGGAGGTTTGGTTCTTTCGTGTCACAGCAGGGCTGACCCAAATGCTTCGAAGCTTCCACCGTTGCCAGGGTAACGGTCGAGCTCCAAATCAGTATTGAAATTATTTTGTTTTTATAATATATATATGTAATAATAATGTATAAATCTCAAAATAGCCCATGAAATAAGGAATAATCCCACAACATTATTTATTATTCATATTTAACATGACTTATTATTAGTTATTCTCAGACTACTGTACACACACTTACCTCCTCTACATCACTATCATGTGTAGAGGTATGTGTGTGTACAGCAGTGCAGTAGCGGCACTGAAACGGGGCAGAAGAACATGTCAGCCTGCTGCGCCGCACTCCTCCGTGAAGCTTCGAATACCTTCGAATATTTCTCACCGAAGCTCTGAAGCCCAAAAAATGGTTTTCGGACAACCCTGTGTCATAGTAGCTTATTGCTATTGAAATATTGGTGACACATTTAAAATGACAAAAAAAATATATATATACGCAGAAAAGTTAATGAAATGTTAAAAGAGCAGAGTGAAGAAAAGTTGGTGGATGAACAGGAGGAGGAGGAGGAGGAGGTTAAGCAGAGAGCTGGAGGTTATTGCAGTGCAGTCAGTAGTCGATTCACCTTCCCCTCCTCTTTCCAGGGTGTTGGGTGGGTGGGTGGGGGGGAAACCCCTCTCGAGGAGGGGATGCTCGAAGCAAAGAGAGAGAAGGGGAGGAGGGGGAGGGAAAAGGAGCAGTGGTGGCGGTGAACTCAGCACTTTTCTTATCTTCTCTCTCTCTCTCTGTCTCTCTCTGTCTCTCTCTGTCTCTCTCTCTCTCTCTCTCTCTCTCCCAGGGCTCCCTGATCAGTGGCGACCAGAAGCGGAGCTGAAGCTGAGGCTGGCTTAACGGGGCTAAGCACACCGTCACGCTGTCCAAGAAACCACCCCCACCCACCGTCTGAGGTGACTCAGGGCTTTCGGGGAAGAGGGGAAATGGGGGCGGGTGGGGTAAGGGAAAGGAGACTAACGGGTGGAGAGGGAGGTAGAGGAGTGTAATAGCTGTGGGTCATTTGGGTTAACAGGTATTTATTAGAGACCGTATAGTCCTGCATGAATGAGTGAAAGTTGCTGCAAGTAGAGAAGGAAGGAAGAATGGGCTAGGAGGAGAACTGTCTGACGCAGCAGGTTACAGTTATGATGCAATCTGTGTGGGGTGATGATGACGATCACTGCGATGATGAGGATGATCATGATAATGACACACACACACACACATTCACGGGCACACACACACACAGCAGTTGGCTGGGACATCCGTTATACGTGGATGTACAGAGGACCTGCACGGGCATATCAACAGATAATTCCCATTTAATCCCATCAGTCATCCGTTGTAGTAGGGTAACTCTGTCTGTCTTTAAGTCCGAGCTGGCTGTCTGTCTTTTTGTCACTCTTCTCTCCAGTGTCCAGACGAGGAGCTGTTCAGTGAGCGTGACCTATAGGTTATGTAATATATAGGTATACATGTGTGTGACTTTACCTACGTTCGACGGCTTCAGATGCAGAGATGGGGAATGCAAAAAAAAAACATGAAGTCTAGGGAGGTGTGAGGAGAAGTTAGAGCCTTTGTCTGTCTTGACAGAGTGGAGTGGAAACCCCGCAGGCCTGTGCGACCCAGGCCTGACGCTCTGGCATGCTCCGAGGACGCGAGGTTAGTTCACCTAGCATCTATTTCTTGTCCGGCTGTGGAAATGCCTTTGCCCTCATATCAGGAATATCTAGCCAAGGTGCGGATGAACATGTAGCATGCATCTGTTAATAGCAGAGGCCGAATGGTAGTGATTTATTTCAGTTGATATTAAAGCAGGGGATTGACTGCGGCGCTGGTTTGGCATCTTAATGCAGTAGCATGACAGAGTTAGCGAACTCTTCTCCCCTCACGGCACCTTCTCTCATCCTTTCCCTTTGCCAAATTTGGACGCTGACACTAAATGGATCTGCCATAATTCAGATGTGAGTGGGAGGATATATATATACAGTATATATCTGTGTGTTAGTGTGTGTGCAGCTGTGTGTGTGGTTGTAAAGTGAAGCATTATGGCAAAAAAAAAAAAAAAAAAAGCCTGAATAATTTAGCACTCACATTATTTTCTAATGCCATTCTTTAGAATCTGACTGTGTCACTCTAACAAATGCATGTGTCGGAAAGTTCAGGGGATTTTGTAGGGCGCCTGTGAACAGTGAGTGATGGCAACCAGCCGACTCTCAGCTCCCTCTTGTCTACCAACAGCTCCATGTGAGCCCCGCGCACCATATTCCTTTCTCAGAACTAACGCCGTGGCGAATCGAAACAAAAAGGCCACATATTTTATTTATGTGTCAAAAGTGCGGTGAAAGGAGGGCAGGAAGGAGGGAGCGGGGCGTATCACTCTATCCGTCGGTTGATATCATTCCATCCATGCGGATCAATTCTCCCAGACAGTGGGAGATGAGAAAGGAGCGAGCGCGAGAAGGAGAGGGAGGGAGGGAAGGAAGGAGAGCTGAAATGGTGGTCGTATTGATTCGTCAAAGAAATACAGCGTTGAGTGTTTTGCTTAAACGTCCACATAAACCTGAGCTGTCAGAGGTGGGCGGGCGCATACTGACATTTGGCCACACCGACATAGATTGTGGATTTTCTGCTTGGCTTAGCTGTACACAGTCTTACCCATCAACTTCATGTGGAAACGGGCAAGGAGGCCCCTGCTCGCTCTAAACTGTGCTTTGTGGCATACTGCGCATCCAAAGTCTTTGGAAAACTCCGTTAATCAGCCACACAGGCCAATCTCTTTAAACTTTTTACACTTTTGAACTCAAAGTCCATTTACTAGCTTTTTTTCTGGAGCTTTCAACAGCATCTCTCAATATGCCTCAGCATGTTGTAGATTGTGCTTAGACATGGACTGTGGTTTTTATGTACTTTTTTCTCTTTTATGAGAGCATAGTAATAGCCTTTCACTATATAATGTATACTATGTATACCAATGCAACATGTGAACTGATGCAACATACACGATTCATGAGCACTGAGCTATGGTCTTCAGGTGTGCATGTTTCACAGGTAAGTTTACTAGTAGGCCAAATTCCAAGAAACATGTAACGGCAGGAGAAAATATTGGCATTGTACATTTCTGCAAATTGCGGCTACGTCAGAGAAAGAGACGCAGTACGACGAGCGACATACAGAGCATGTGACGTGATATATTGAGCGACTGTCATTGAGTATAACAAGCGAGAAAGTCCACTAAGGGCAGGTGGGAGTAGTGGTGGATGGGTTAACATTCACCCAGGAAACCGCTGTTCATGTCCCGTGTGAAAACAAAGGATAAATGTTGACTCGACTCTGAACTTGTCACATAATGTTCTTATGCTTTTTACGTAAAGTTATGTAAGAAAGTCTGATAAGGGTATTTATGGTAGTTGCATTACATTGTTGCGTTTTTGCGTTGCTTTGTATCGTTGTTACGTTACGTTGTTACGTTACGTTGTTACGTTACGTTGTTACGTTACGTTACGCTACTACGTTAAGTTATTACGTTATTATTTGAACACAAACCATGATCTTTTTTCTAACCTTAACCAAGTAATTTTGTTGCCTAAACCTAACCAATCGTTTCACAACGTTAACCACGTGACATTGTGAGTTTCTGCAAGCGTGATACGAGGCTGATATGAAACGTATTCATAAAACTTTTTTTTTTTTGGTTCAGAAACGTCGACATTCAGCGTATCCAGGGTTTGCAGAAATGTACGAAACCAACATTTTTTTCTGGCGACTGGGTTTTGCACTCCCATAACACCTACTGTACCTGTCCTAGACACTTTTAAAGCTTCGCTCACAGCATCGCTTTTCCATAATGACAATCACAACTTGACACCAATCTAAGCCCCGTATTCCTACAAGAGCCAGGCCATAATAACCATACCCCACCGAATCATGTTTAGGAAAATGGTCACACATCTGCAGCTGCTTAGGCTAATCACATTCCTAAATTGTGAATAACTACAGCAACCTTGGTAAAGAGTGGAAAGAAAAACACTACAACATTTTGTTAAGATATAACCTCAATTAAGACCACCCACACAAATTTAGCTGACTGTGGCGAAACTCCCACATCTCGAAAAGACTAAGACAGCAACTTGGTGCTTAATTGGTTCAAGGAATCTGCCAGTGATCCTGTCGTGTTTATCCACTCTCAAAATAATGTAGTCAGTCCCATATTTGACCATGGCGGGATAGAGAAAAGCCCTCTTCCACTCTGTGACTACATACCTGGCACAAGGACAAGAGTGGAGGGGGTGCAATGAAATTAAAGAGCAGTTAAAGAAAACTGGAGAAAAGAGCAGAGAGTGTGCACAGGGCCATAAAAGGGATAGTTTAACCATTGATCGAGAGCAGTGGTGGAAATGGCAGCTGTAAATCAATTTTATCTTGGAGCAGCTAAAGAGTGTTTTCTAATGAGGTTAATGCCACATAATGGCTAAATTCTTCTGCTTAAAAGATGCCCTCAAGGTGGTGGCGAGAGATAGATGTCGCCATGGAAAGCTTAACACCTCACCATTCAGCAGCAAGCAGACGGATGCCTTCTTCTTGCAGGCAGATTGTATCTTAAATGATGTTAAACCTTTATTCGTTAGAAGGTTTCAGGGGGTCATTATATCATTCAGTACACCTTTGTCTAGACAGCTTGTTGTATCGATGGACAGATAAATCTGTGGCTGAGATTGGGCATTTAGTAAATTATTCAGTCTGTGTTGTCCACTTCCAGTATGATGAGCTCCTCCCTGACCACAACTACAGCATATAAAACAAAGCAAAAACTATTTCCACATTTTCAAAAAGCCTTTATCAATCAAATTAGAACAACTACGGCATTTTTTTTTTTTTTTTGAATACCGCTTGTCATCTCAGTGCTTGGCAGCAGGCAGGCTAGCATGTCAAACTAGAATGGGCCGGGTACTGCCACTGAAAAGACAAACTGACCCAGCACTAATAGATTGTGAATCAAGTTGACCTCTGGCAAATAGTAGTGTTTATGAAATCCTTTATGTTTTGGGAAACGAGGCCTGAACACCCCCGCTCTACATCCACAAACACACACACACACAGGTTTTTTTTCCAGCAAATACACGTTCATCCAAAGAATCATGTAACTTGTGCACTAGGGTTAAACTAAAATGGGTTTGTAAAGGCTAATATAGATAGATAGTCCTCATACTGTACATAGCATAAACAAGTAAGACCTATAGAATTATACAAAAAGTATCCAAAGAGACAAAGACATGGATTAACATACCTCAGACTGGATTACTTACAACTTGAGCAGAGGTCACATATTTAAAGCTTGTATGGCTGTAAGAACAAAGCTCTTGCTAAACCGGCCTTTCTGCATATGGGTAGTCTATACCTGCGTCCAGAGGGAGGTCAGGCGAGGTGAAGTGCTGGTAGAGTGGATGATCTGGTTCATGTGTGATCAGGGATGAGGTGACACAATCGGATAAATTGGGGGTAGGAATACCGAGTTATCTATAAGCGTTTATTCTTATTGGTGACTGTAGGCATATGGAAAAAAACTGATGGCACCATAGACACGAACTGGCTTGATAATGCGGTACAGGAGATAGAAGATGGGGTTATACAGACAGATGATTTAGTTTACGGACGACTGTAAGTTATGACAATGCTTGTAAATGTCCATGGTGTGCTGATTGAAGCTGAAGTTATTGTCCGGTGTAATGCCAAGGTATCTAAAAGACTCCATCACCTCTATACCTTCTCTCCTTTGTTATTAAGATCGGGGTGATACGACATTCTTTTAGATTTCTTGCCAATATTCACGTCCATTAATTTTTTTTAGAAGCATATCTAAGTATGTGTCATGGTAATCTCTATAAACATATTCCGCATTCAAATGCAGAATCTGTAGACAACGGGACAAAGATTTTGGTATCGGAAACGTTCTGGTTTCCGTTTTGTAGTTTTGAGTAGTATTGACTAATCATGTTCGAGCAGGCTTTGGCGGAATGCAGATAAACACAGTCCGTGTGGAGAGTAAAAGAGGCGAAACGCATTGGCCGAAATACAATCTCGAAACCCACCGGCTATGGTCTGGTGATGATTTTGCTTTTTATTGGTTTAAAATTAGCTTGTTAACTGCCTACGTCTCTCAACACAGACTCCATTCTCGTATCTAAAGTTGCTAATCGGACTGTAAACAATGGGCAGCGCACGGAAAAGGAAGTCTTGGCCCTGGCTGACTACACCGAAATCCCAGAAATATATCCCCTTGCCCCCCCAGAGGCTTATCCATCGTCAGACCGATAGCCGATGGGTTCCGAGATTGGGGTCATGGTGGCAACAGGCTAAGCAAAGTAACCTTGTTTTCCTTGTTCCTAGACAGACTAAACTAGGTCAGCAAGCTAGGCATTCTCCATTGACTCTCATTGACTCTGTCAATACTGGACCTATAGATGTAATCTCATCAGAATAAAAAGAGCCTCTGAAACGGCATTTAGACTATAGGACATTTGATCAAAATGTCACATAAGTTTGAATGTAGTTTAAATGGTTTAAAAGCTGGTATATCAATTCCACAAAACTGTGTAATGGCAGAGGTTCAAAAGACTAGTTAGAAGACTAGTATTTTCTCAAAAATCCCCAGACATGACCTAAGGGTGAAGTACTACTTTGTGCATCCAAAGACAATGTTTCTTGTGTGTCTTGACCAGAAACAAATATACAGGGCTTCAGTGAGTGGATGCCAACCCGAACAGTTGACAGTTGTGGAATTAAATGGGTGGGTGAGTTTTCGAAAGGCCAAGAATGTTGGTTCCAAACCGGAGCTTGTCCAAAGGTAATTACAGTGTGCAAAACATAACACAAGCAAAACGTCAGCTACTATAGTTTGGTCAGGCAGCATCTTTATTTTTACACTATTTGTCTCTTGGATGTGCTCCTCTGCACCTCTTGCTTGGGTTTGGGGTGGAGGGAAGTAGGCAGAGGGAGGCGAGTCAACAACTGGCAAACAACCGATACGTGCAGGGATTCCCAAAGCATCCAGTATCAAGACTAATCACAATCTAGCTAGCTAGCTAGCATGTCGACAGACGCGGACGCGTTGAAATATTACATTACACAAATTACATTAGACAGTAATGGAAGCATAAGGAATCCTCTTTGTCTTCGCTGAGAGTGATCCGAGGAGTCTGTAAGCTGTAAACGAGACTCCACCGTAAGGTTGTTGACGGAAAAGCGGCTCATAATCAGAAATGCGATGTGGAGACACTACGGGTGCATTGCATTATGGGGGAGAGGCTTGGAAGACTCAGGTGATGTCAAATGGGTTGAATCAAATGCATCATATCGGTGATGGGTGTAGCACTGATGCACGCTACTTAAAGTTTGAATTAGTCCAACACTGACCACATATATCCATCTCAGCATATCGTACTCATTCACTACCAACACTAGAATGGCAACCCATTGAGACCGACAGATGATAGGTATTTAAAATAATGCTATCATATAACACGGTGTCTGCAAACCACTCTGTTGTATGTGTGTGTGTGTGTGTGTGTGTGTGTGTGTGTGTGTGTGTAAGAAAAAAAGAAAAAAAAATGAGTACAAGCAGCGTGCGGCATGAAACTTAAGGAAAGTTCATCTCCACAGACCTCTAGCATTGATCACTGGGGCCCTAAAGCTATTATCATGATCTAATTAGGTTTAACATAAGTCTGTGTCACGGCCCGGTGCAAGGCTGCCTTGTCCCCAATTCCACACTTTCACAGCATCCCTATTTAAAAATAGCACACATGTGCCACACATACATGCAGTGAATACTAATAATTTTTTTTTTTTCCCAGTTACACTGAGATCCACTTTAATGTCAGACTGAGGTCTAAGCAGGGTGAAATGATGTAATACACGCAAGGCGATGAACAAACGTGGGGTAATCTCCCAGGTTTCCCCTCTTTGTGTAGACGCCTGCCAGTGTAAATTATGTTTTAAAATAATCAGGAAGAATTTTGTTTTTCCCTACGTGTATAGCTGTTAGTCCAGAAAATACAAAAGCTTTGATGAACTGGCTTTAGAGACATATATTGTTTGGATCAGCAATTATTTTAAAAACATACCACTTTAGTATTGTTACGTGGAGTAGAATAGCCTCCTGATTGTTGTACGTTTTATAGTATATCTCATCTGTTTTCTGTTGTCTTGTAATTCTCACAAAGATGCAGTTTAAAGACTAAACCAATTCCCACTCTGGATATTTCTATATCTATATTGTCTAAATCACCAATAGAGAATAGCGATAGTGATATTTATTTGAAAACAAAATATACAAGTTTATCCTATTCATGCTTCCAGCTTTGGCATTATGTTTTCAGGTTGTCTGTCCGTACCGTTCTCGTGAACAGGATATCTCAGGAAAGCTTGGAGGGACTTTCTTCAAATTTGGCACAAACATCCACTTAGACTAAAGGATTAAATGATTAGATTTTGGTGTTTTTGAGGTGAAAGGTCAAGGTCACTGTGACCTCACAAAACACGTTTTATGCCTCCGCGACGGCTTTGGGTTGTTTTCGAGTCGTCCGTCCATCCATTCGTCCGATTCTCGTGAACGCCTGGAAGGAATTTTTTCAAATTTGGCACAAACGTCCACTTAGAGTCAAGGAAGAACTAATTAGATTTTGGTGGTTATAGGTCAAAGGTCAAGATCACTGTGACCTCACTTTCGTCCCATTCTTGTGAACGTGATATCTCAGGAACGCCTTGAGGTAAATTTCTTCAAATTTGGCAAAACATCCACTTAGACTCAAGGATTAAAATGATTAGATTTTGGTGTTTAGAGGTGAAAGGTCAAGGTCACTGTGACCTCACAAAACACGTTTTATGCCTCCGCGACGGCTTTTGGTTGTTTTCGAGTCGTCCGTCCATCCATTCGTCCGATTCTCGTGAACGCCTGGAAGGAATTTTTTCAAATTTGGCACAAACGTCCACTTAGAGTCAAGGAAGAACTAATTAGATTTTGGTGGTTATAGGTCAAAGGTCAAGGTCACTGTGACCTCACTTTCGTCCCATTCTCGTGAACGTGATATCTCAGGAACGCCTTGAGGTGAATTTCTTCGAATTTGGCACAAACATCCACTTGGACTCGAGGATGAACTGACCTCACAAAACATGATTTTGGCCATAACTCAAGAATTCATATACTAATTATGACAATCTCACACAAATGTCTAACAGGACAACATGAGGAAGTGATGACACTTTGGCCAGGCATGGATGTAACCTGTGACTTGGTTGGCGGAGGCATACAACCGCAAGGCGGTAATTCTAGTAATGACATGTGATCTGTTTTCTGTCGTGAAAATGACTCACACACTCGTCACAGTTCTGGTGTAACTAACATTAAATTAACTCTGTAGATTTCAGCCAGTTCTCCTCCACTCTACTCTCTCTGTGTTCCTATGAGCTATGAGATGATCTGAATACCCCCGGCTCAAAAAAGTGTAGAAGGTGAAACATGTAGCCAGTGACCTAATAAGAAGACCTTTGAGGCGCGGCCATTAATACAGCTGTCAAAAAAAATATTCCATAATAGAATACTATATTTAATTTGTTTTATGCACCTTATATCTGGGCTGCGGTTGCTTTTAATACAGCTGTGAATTACCCACTCTGACACCTTATTCATTTTCAACATGATTAGCAGCAGTGGTGTGCATGGCTGGCGCAGTGGGTGGCTGTGGCCCAGTGCACACACTCATGGGCTCATTATGCCATCGCGCAGGTGTAATGGAATGACCCCCCCCCCCTTCCCACACACACACACGCACACACAGACACACATACGGGGCCTTGCATGTACAAACTCAAGAACATGAAAGCTTGCACACAGACTGAATACAGTGGGCCCTCCTGGCCTCTTCACAAAGCAACTTTTTTTCAATGTTGTACAATCTGGGCATCCACTACAGTCTTATTATTTCAGGGCCAGACTGAGGGACCATGCTTCAGTCCCCATATAAGGGAAGACAAGTTTAAAAAAAAAGAAAGAAAACGTGTTAAGAGGACTCCCCTCCCTCTCCACTACTCCTGTGTCCTCTGTTATTATGAATAGTGGCGGTAAGAGAGAAAAGCATATACTCCATTTGAATCCGTTCATGGTTCCTGAAGGACCACTCTCACCAGATGAGAGCCCTTTTTTCTCCCCCCCTACACCCCCTCCCTCCCTCCCTCTTTTGATTGATATGTGAAATCCGTCTCTCTCCGCAGCTCTAAAGGCAGTCCCTGTGTGTGTCTGAAAGGTGCTCATTGTTGAGTAGAGACCACTTTGTCAAGAAACAATCCTGTTCCCAAGGAAGCTGAGAATGTCTTAAAAAAGATACAGGCCCTTATTGTGTACATTTGGGGAACTTTAATTTTGCGTGTGAGGTCATTTTAATCCTGATGAATTTTTATAGTAGCGGTTGTAGTTCAATGGCTGGTCGCCCTAATGCTCTAAAAGAAGGGGGCAAAATAAAGGAAGAATGGGGGGAAGAATGAAAAACCCACCCACAGGCCCGTTGGACAATCCTAAACTTAGTGTGTCACGGAGAGCGCGGAGGAAGGCTAGAGGCCTTTGTTGATGGACACATTGGGATGTATTTAAGTTCTACAAAGGAGATCCCCCTGAATGGAGGCTTGATTTCTGCTACAAGGTTTTAAAAATGCGTGGTCTAAGGATAGATTTGCCACGGGATAAAGTTTGCGTAGGGTAATCTCTTAGGCCACAGACGCCGATGCGAGTGAACCACCCAAGACCTCGTCTCTGAACTGATGCCAAAGAGGAAAAAGGCAACAAGCTTCGACACGGACACGCATCCATGGCACGATTGAGCATTCTTAAATTGGCATATTGGATTCCTCCGACCCCATTTCATCACATTTTGACCAAAGGCGGACTTTCACAATGGAAGTCAGTCTTATTCTTTATGATAATAGATGGGTAAACCTCTCATTTTGTGCAAACTAATGGTCTTATTTGAGCAGCAGTTTGTCTTTTCATCTGAGCTGCGTGGCTGTTTTGTTGCCGGTTCGCCCTCTGGCCTCGTGTAGGTTCAGAATGGATACGAGCCTATTAGGCAGACGAGTCCACGTGTAAACACGGAGCAGCTGAATATGTGATACTAAACTGGGTAAAGTTAATAGATTTGTGTACACTTTTTTTTTTTTTTAAAGCAAATTGAAGCACTAGATAAACACATAACTTGTTTTATCTTTTTTGCTTTTTCTCAAATACGGTGCGCCGTCGCAGGAGGCTTGCTCATCACCATTGTGGCTAAATGGGAACTGGATCTTATTTGAGAAACGGCAGGGTGAGACCAAACAGCATGATTCATAATGGTTATTTATGTACCATGTTGCTGAGACTCAGCAGGAGGCAAAGGCATGGTCTTTACTAAGTACGTCTCTCTGCTTAGTTTCTCCTCAGCCGGGCTTTTCTTTCCTGATAAATATTTCTCATATGGATACCGAAAAAAAAAAACATCATCTCGATGTTTCTGATCATCCCCAAAATAATGAGTGCATGAGTCTGTCGTTCTCGAGCAAGGAAACGAGGTGCATTCAAACAAGTTTTGCTGGTACGTCAAGACAGATTGCGCATAGTTCTGGGTTACCTCTAGTTTGGCGACGGATCCTCCGAACGCACACATAAACATACCACCACTGACACTTGTTCCCTCTCTTTACCTCTAACTGTCCTTTATTTCTCTCTCTGCTTCTCCCTCCTCCCTCTTTTCCCTCTGTTCTGAGATGCAGAGATCCAAGTGCGCAATGGTGCATTACTGAGGACACCTGCTCTGTTGATGTGGCCAGGCAGATTGACTGTGTACTCGTCTGTGTGTGTGTGTGTGTGTGTGTGTGTGTGTGTGTGCGCGTGTGCATTTATTCATTCATCAACTTAGGCTGAGACTGGGACCGAACCTACCAAAATTGTTCTGAAGTGAATCTGTCCATTTCTGCCTCAAATTATCCATAATGGGATTTTAATTCTGCACCCTGCAACAAGCCCAAACAGTGCCCTTCTCAAGGTTTGGCACAAAGAAATAGTAAGAAAGTGTGTTAAATGGTGAGGTAGATTATCATGATCAAAACACAGATTACATGTATTTATTAGGTTTTGATAAAGGATCCTATCCACATATGCTATTGGGTAAATATGTCAACTAATAGATATCATCATAAAACTTTCCCAGTTGATTACTTACATTTAATGCAATTTTTTTTTTGTATTTTCTAAAATGTTATGTTTAAATATATAAATGAGGCATTATCTTATTAAATATGTGCTAATTTGCATACATTCCCAGAACAGAAATCTGAACATTGGATAAAGTCAGGCTCAAAATTCTTGTCAAAGGTTTTCATGGAGGGAATTTTGGATATCTCTTTGTATCACTCCATAAATCAGAAAATCATGTCAACAGCCATAAAAAAAATCCTTTTTCGAATTTTTTTTAGGAATAAATTGTTCTATAAATCAGGCTATAAATTATATATGAACAAACCCTTCGGTAAAAAACTTCAGAATATAGATAGGAATGAAACTGGAAAGTTTGGTGGATGTACTTCCACCAAAGTGCTACTGAAGTGTAGATTTCTTGAGAAAACAACCTTTAAAGATATTAATTGTAAAATTCCATATGTTACAGGGCCATTTTCAAAGGAGTCCCTTGACCTCTGACCTCAAGATATGTGAATGAAAATGGGTTCTATGGGTACCCACGAGTCTCCCCTTTACAGACATGCCCACTTTATGATAATCACATGCAGTTTGGGGCAAGTCATAGTCAAGTCAGCACACTGACACAGCTGTTGTTGCCTGTTGGGCTGCAGTTTACCATGTTGTGATTTGAGCATAATTTTTATGCTAAATGCAGTACCTGTGAGGGTTTCTGGGCAATATTTGTTGTTGTTTTGTGTTGATAATTGATTTCCAATAATAAATATATACATATATTTGCATAAAGGAAGTGTGTTTGCCCACTCCCATGTTGATAAGAGTATTAAATACTTGACGAATCTCCCTTTAAGGTACATTTTGAACAGATACAAAATGTGCGATCAATTGCGATTAACTTTGGACAATCATGCAATTAATCAGGATTAAATACTTTAATCAATTGACAGCCATACTCAAGACAATTATTTTTTGTATTACAACTTTTCAGAAATGTAATTTTTAAATATGCAAATGAGACATTATCTAACGCTAACTTGGCGAATTTAGGAGAAATCTACAGACACAAATAGACAACGTAGTACAAAAAGCACCTAAATGTGTATTTTGGATGTTTTCTTTCCACTAGTCTGAAAGAAGACGTGTTAACTCTCAAAATTGGCCAGTGCATGACAAACCATGTTGAGAATAGAATAAAAAATATGAGAATAGAAAAGGGATGTATATGGAACAGTAAGAAGAGATTTGGTGGCTTCACCCTCTGCTACATCCCTGAGAGAGAAGCTTCAACCTCGTGTCCCAGTAAAAAGAAAAAAAAAAACGTGGCGCCTCCCTCCACTTGTCGTTTCCTCAATTTCTCCAAAAAAAGAGCGAAAACTGTTTCCAGAGGGTCAAAATGGACAAAGGGAAAGGAGAGTGCAATGCCTAGGAGGGCACAATATGTCCTGTTACATTATACTGTACTTTCTCTTTTTGCTCTGGAAGCAGAGAAAGAAGAATACTTTTATTAACTGACATTTGAATGAGTTCTGTTCCCTCCTAAACCCCCAACCTGTGCCCTGTACCCCCACCGCACCCCAACCTACATACACAAAAAAAAAAATCCTATTCACTTAGTATGTAGGTCACATTACAGTGGTGTCTAGCTATTGGATATGGGCTTAGATAACTGTTTGTTGAGTATTAAATGCTTTCGCTGCCTCAGCAGCCTCTGCCACTGGTATTTCTCACACAACTGTGCAACTGAAAGGAGGCAGCGCCGCAGCAAAAATCATGTCACACACACACACACACACACACACACACACACACACACACACACACACACACACACACACACAAAGCCATGTTACGGAGAAATCTCTGTGGACTTTTCTTGCATCACTGCTTTTTGTCTCTGAGGGAGAAAAGCTCTCTTTGTCACGACGGGGGTCGCAGTGAATGCTGTTCGTCACAAACATTTATAGCTGCAGAACGATGTGCTCAATTCGAACTAGTGTGTGAAAATTGTCATATTAGTACGTTCAATTAGCACAATCAAAGCATGTTGTCATAAATTGCTCTTGGCTAATCCGCATTATGGTGTGATCACAGTTTGTGTTGTGTGAACATTCGCAGTTACGTGTGTGTCTGTAACAACAAATAGGTGTAATACACCATTTTAGCAAAGCTTTAATTATATGATTAGGTGGCGAGAAAAAACAAACGTGAGCCCGATTCACTTAAGACATTTTACGCTCTGAGTGCCAACTCATAGTTAGGCTCGAGTACAATGCTTGGAAAGAGCCCAAAATTCTTGACAAGCACGTTTTGTTTTGTTGTGGAACCAAATGTCGCACTCTTTGAATATGAGGGAAACTGCGTCTGTGTGTTTGTGTGAGTGAAGAAGAAAAAAGTAAATCATTCAAAACGCCCTCCCAGTGAAAATAAACATCAAGCTACCTCTTCCCAAACTCCCCAGCCAGGTAGGTGCGTCCATATATTTACATATTGTTAGAAAAAAAAAAGCATTTATTCACATATTTCATTTGGTTGTTGTTTTTTTTATACCTGGGAGTATTGAAAAGAGGAAAGTTAATTATATTGCATTGTTACCATGGTGACAGCAAACCAGTTGATTTATCTCCTGCTGGTTCGTTGCCAGTGAGTTCAGCTTAGAGTGCGCCCTGGGAAATGGAGTCTGCAGGTAGTGAATTACAGTGCTGCTAGATGCACTTCCCAGCCAATAATAACTTAAATTCAAACACACATAATGAGACTGACTTTATTTAGGCAAGCGGAGTGGAACAGTCATGGTAAATAAATAAAAGAAAAAAGCAGAAGAAAGTGCAGAGGCCGCTCAAAGTAGGGTACATTCATCACAAGTGTCTGACCCAATACTGTTCATCAGGCAGACCTGAAAAAGGACTTAGGACTAATAACCTCGTGTCACACAGCAAAGATTTACAGGGACCTTTGAGCCAAGTTGCGGGGAAACTATTATGCAAATTTTGCACATTATCTCGCCTTTCCTGTCTTCTCCATCACCAACAACTGTCACTAATGTGCTCCGCCTGCTGTGTGGGCTACATACAGACAGGAAAGAGACAAACAAATGCAAGCAAAACAGGCAGACATGAGTAACTTCATGTTTTTTTTTTTCTATATCTGTCTCTTTCTCTTTCTTTCTATTCGTCTTACCGGGTCTTTCATCCTCACGCATAGAGACACTTTGTCAGACTGATGTATACTCACGCAATCGCGCGGCGTAAACAAAAAGACAGAGTGCAAACAAAAAGGAAGTGAAAGACGCTCCTTTCGCTCTTTATGCAACCTCGTCTGTGTGGACGGACGGACGCATGCAGGAACAAATAATCGTATAGCGGTGAGTAATCAGGTCTGTATACGCTGTCCTAATTATACTCGCGTCTAGCATTTAGTCACTCATGAGTAGCCAACCAAGCCAGGATAAACAAGCCCCTTGGTGTCCCATCTTGGCAATAACAAGGGTGACACTAGGGCAGGGACAAGACGGCAAGCCAGCATTAAAGGGATATTTCGGGTGTTTTAAAGTGGGGTTAAATGAGGTACTTATCCATAGTAGGTGTATTACTTACAGGAGATGACAGAGTCGGTGTGCCCCAAACTCGGAGAAACAGACAGGGGCACTGACATCGCAGCAAAGCAATACAGTGCTGTGGACGGGGATGGCAGAAACACATATTTAAGCCTCCTAAAAGAGAGACTCAACTAAAACAAATGTATATCTGTTTAAGTGTACGCTATTTTTAGAATATTTTCCGACAATTTCTTTTTACGTGAGCCTTTATTTTCTGTGGCTAAAATATGTTTTTCTGCCGTCCCCATCCACAATACTGTATTGCTTTGCTCCGGTGTCGGTGCTTCTGTCTGTTTCTCCAAGCATACAACCCCATTTCAAAACACCCAAGATTGCTGAGATGGGACACCAAGGGGCTTGTTTATTCTTGTGTGGTAATCGATATCCATTTAAGTGTACGCTACATTTAGAATATTTTCATTTTGCCGTCATACAGACCTTCCCTTCTCCTTTCCGACGGGGAACTGAACTGAAAGCAAGACTTATCTATGCTCGCTCCAAAGCCAGCAGGCTCAGATAACAAAAACAGTATAGATATGTTTCACTTTTAGTTCAGTTCACCATCGGAAAATATTTCAAATATAACGTACACTTAAACGGATATCCATGTTTTTTTTTTATGTGTCTAAAGTATGTTTTTCTGCCGTCCCCCTCCACAGCAGTACATTGCTTTGCTCCGGTGCTGGTGCTCCTATCTGTTTTTCAATGCTGGTCGCGCACCGATTGTCATCTACTGTGGATAAGTACCTCATATAACCCTAATACAAAACACCTGAACTATTCCATTTAAGAGGGGAAACTAGAAATATATAAAGAAAGTGCCCACCATTACTGCCCCCCCGTAGCACAAAATGATAATATATCTGCATCAGGTTGAAAAGGTTAACGATGCATGCCAATGACTCAACAATTACTTTGCCATGTGCTCAAATTTCTAACCTTCAAAACTCACTCCCCAGCCTCCACTGTGAAACAGATCAAAACAATCCCTGTTTCGCACCCACCTACTCATATCTTCAGCTCCTCAGCGATGCAGGGCTGTGCTTCGAGAGAACAAAGGGTGCTGCAAGACATTTCAAATAAGCAGCCTTAAAAAAAGCCTCATTCTACAGCAAATGACAAAGCAGCAGTGTTATGCGTCGTGATCACTTCTTCACTCGAACGAGAGTTTCTGTTGTCAGTGAAGACGTTTTGTTCTCTGATTAGCGAGCTTGCTCGTCTCTGTTGTGACTTCATTGCTTGATACAGGTCAGTGAAGCGCAAAGCAGACGGCAAGGGTGGGAGGCTGAGGCGGTGCCAGAGGCTTTGTGTAGGGAGAGTCGAGTCTTGTCGATGTTGCATCTGCTGGTTGATCACTGGTAAAGGTCAGGAGTCCAAGTTGTCAAGTCATTCTGGGTCACGTTAAGTGTAAAATTTTGTTGTGAGATATGTGTTCTAATTCCCGAGGCATTTTCAGGACATTCAGGGTGTGTCGACAGCTTGACAAACTTTGAGAGTGAAACTTCTCTTGTTGCTTGATAAATGATACTTTTCTTAAGAAAACCTCTTGAAACAAACTGGTTTGCACCGGAAGGAAGTCTAGTTATGTCACCCTATTGGCTTTTTTAAAAAAAATATATCATAAATTCGCTACATGTAGAATTTGAATTTTGTTGACTTAACGTCCCATAGTTGCAGTTTTCTATGAGAGCTATTCCAAGAATAATCCCCCAGGAGCCAAATCCAGGTCAATCCTTCAATCATTTAGCACTTCAATCATATATCACTGCGGTATTTTATATTTTCTCTACTGTCAGGTAGGCTGTTGATAGATATAATATTAGGGACAAACACTTCAGTTTCAACCATGAATGAGCTTGTATCTCACAGGTTCAGAGTTATGGCTAACAGGCTAGTACAATTCTAAAAGACAGCTAGTTTGAGCATAGTGTAGCTGTTTAGTCAACGTATTCTCATGCAACGGTTCATATGATATCTTACGAAAACGTTATTCCTCCTTTCTCGTTTGTTTTCCTACGAATGTCCAGCATTTCAATTTTTCGCTCATTACATGCATGCAGTCTTTTCAAAATAAAACTTCCGTCTTCACAGGACACAACTGACAAATAAGTCAACGTTGAGTCAACGTTCTCCACTCTTTATATTTCTGTTTCATGATTACGTGAATTACACACACATTGATTTCTGTAGGATATAGACCAATTTGCAGTGCAATACTTTTCATAGTATAGCTACGAATGGTGTATGAGACCAGCCCGGTGTAGAAGAGATGTTTTTTGACGGGGCCGGCCGTGCATGCTTTTAGTGCATGTGAGTGTGACCCCACTGGCTAGCTCACATCCTTTGCTCTGCACTGCACTCATACGGCGGTTAGAGCTGATAACATTGTCCTCATTAATGGCTTTGTCGCGGAACCCACCCTCCGGTTCCCCCAAGGTAGTTCCGTCAGCAGTATTGCCTTTGTTTTCACTTTTAGCTACGAGCTGACGGCTAAGCTGTGGCCATGTTGAGAGCTGTGCAGAGGCAATCCAAATGCTCCCAATCTAGCATTTAGCACCTTTTAAAGGTGGGCAAAAGTAAAATGACATTCTAGTTCTTAAGACGCCACCTTCTTTGGAGCGGAAAGCTGAAGTCCAACACTTAATTTGGTTGTGAAACGGGGAGTAAAACAAGACTAGAGTTGCAGAATGAAACCAGACTTTTCTAAAACAGGCATATTGTGGTTGACACGAGGCTTGTAGCTGAAACTGGATCTGCTAAACTTTGGAGCAGCAGAAAGAGAAGTTTTTTTCTAGTTTATTTGAACAAGACCATGTGGGACATTTGACATGAACTCTCACTTCGATGATGACAGTTGCAGAGACGAGGGAGCGGGAGCAACACTCTTGGAGTGAATCACATTATTTGACAGGAAAATTAATACCAGATATGACTGCCAGGCATTTCTAATACAGAGAAGCTTGCGTAGCTTCAACTGAGATTCCCTCCTAGATTTGGCCCAATTTAAGGTGTTTGACTCACTGCATTAATTCCGGCTTAGACACTGAAGCCTGTTTCATCATCTTGGGTCACATCATGAACACATTGACACCTCGAGTCGGGGGGGGAAGGGGATGAGGCACTGAGATTGTCGAACGCTAATCACAAGAGTTATGACTGGACAGGGCATAGTGAAAGGACTGAGACTAAAAGGACCACCTGCTGCATTAGTTTCAGGTTAGCTTGGTTTATAAAGTAAACTGTAGGCTATAGAGGTCTACAATGCCAGCAGGGGTGGACTGGCCATCTGGAGAAGTTGGAGTTGGTTGACTGGTTGGTCATCCTGCTTTATTTTGGTAAATTTGTACCTTCTACAGTATGTGCTGAACTAACAATGACAGGCTGGTTATGCCGCGCATAAATTGTGACCAATTCAATTTGACAAATTAGCATTATGCTGCCTTCAGGTGGTTGTTGAAAATATCAGCTATGATTGAACAAAATAAACAAGGGGCCAAATATCACAGGTGATGTTTATTTTCTATTATCCCAAGAGTGTCTGTTGCTGTGGATACCTTGTTAACACAGTTCGTGGCTATGTTATGGCACACACCAAGAGTGAAACGTTTGTGTTTGTGAGATTATTCTCTCATCGTGGTCTGACTGCCCCACCTGCTCATTCTGCTGATGCTGTGTTGTTGCACTTCAGTCACTTCCCCCTGCATGATTTTCTGTCTCACCACCATCCACCTGTGAGCATAGTCCCTGTGGGAGATTCTTCCTGTGCTCAAATTTCCTGTCCAATATGTTCACACAGAGTGACAAGATTCACAGCTTTGATTAAAAAATGACTGTGTTTTGCCTGCTTTCAATACATTTATTTCATATGTTGATGAATCCAATTTCAGAAATTTGATAAATCCATGCAAAGTATCCTCATACAACGGCTCAGATGATATCTTGTGAAAATGTACTCCTCATATTTCGTGCGTTTTCCAGTTTGTGTCCAGCAACATGTGACGCACAGTGCCAGAAATGGGCCGGTACTCACCGGTACTGAGTACCTGCACTTCTGATTTTTGTCCACGAGTACGCATACTTCTTATTACATACCGCCACCTCCTTATGATTCTAGGTGATTCCCCTAAACACCCCCGTAACTGCGTCTCTGTGTACATACATAGGTCGCTTAATGCTGAGAAAACAGCGCTGAAAATGCCTTTGCTATTCCTTCTCATTATCCAGTTTATACTGTAGGTCAACCAATATCATATTTTAAGTTGGCATTATTGCAGCATATTTGCTATATTGTATTTGTGTATAATTTGATTTGTGTCAATAGATACATAAAAAAGTTTTTTATTAACCAAATGATAAATAAACAAACCGTGGAAATGTATTCCTCATGTATGGAATGAAATGCATACAAAAATAAATTTGAAATGGGATATATCACCAAGATAAACGTAGAAATATAAATATATCCAAGACATAATAATAATAGATAATGTCATGCACCTGCTAAACTAGGGTACTGGCACCTTTTTTGGTCCAATTCAGGCACTAGTGATGCACGTGTCATTTTCCGCATGCTACATGTATAGTCTTTTCAAAATAAACTTCCGTCTTCACAGAAAACAACTTGGTTAGGTTTAGGAAAGATGACTACTTGGCTAGGCTTAGGAAAAGATCGACTTGGTTAGGTTTTGGCAACAAAACTACTTAGCTAGGCTTAGGAAAAGATCGACTTGGTTAGGTTTAGGAAAATATTTTGGTTTGGGTTAAAATAACTCTGAAAGTGGCGTAACCTAAGTACAGAAGTTACATGACAAATAAATCAACGTTGACTTATGTTTTTATATATATATACAGTGCATTAGTTTCCATTGGTATAGCTGTGAACAGTATATGAGAACAGCCTGACCTGTGTAGTGAGAACCATATGTTGACTGTGGATAAGCTATGATACTAAATAATTGATTCTGAAGTTAATGGACTTTAAATGACCACGCTATAAAACTGCATATATAAAAAACTATATCTATAACAGTCAGAATGAGACAGGTGCAGTGAAAGGGCAGATACAAATATAATGCCTATGAAAACATCAATGCCAAACAAGTCAACATCACCTTTGTTGAGATGACAGTCATCATTATCGCATACCTGAGATGTCAGTGCCGTCACCATGGCTACAACTGAAGGTAAGCAGAAATAAAAAGACCACAAAATAGAACGGAGATAAACCCAATGGTAACATCTTGAACTAGTAATAACTCCCCAGTCTTACCTTGCTTTATGTAGAGACTCATGTTGCTCCTGGTATTTGTGCAAGTTTAAGTTTGAAGTATAATCAATAGAGAAAAATGTATTGGTTTTTAAGTCTGTTTTTGAAGACATCAGTGCCAATTCTTCTCTAATCACAGCAGGTAGACTGTTTCATAAAAAGTGAGCATGGTGTAGAGAGAGCTCTATCAGCAGTTCTCTTATTTACCGCTGTGATGGATGAAAAGCCTACATCTAGTGTTTGAAGGTTGCTTGGTAGTATATGCGTTGCAATGAAGTAAATAACAGAGAATATGAAGTTGTTCGTCTTTGTCATGTGCGTTTGTAGAAGCACATTGAAGTCACATGAATGGGAGCATATTAAGAAACGATTTGGTTATTTTGACTGTATGTAGAAAAATCTTATTTTTTGTCAAGATTCTGGCAGCAGAATACAATATGAGATGAAAATTTGCAGTGGCCACATGAATCAGAAAACCAGTGCGCAGAAGTAATCAAATTATAATGTTATATACAAATGCATGTACTAAAAATTTAGCCTTCCAGGCACCAGCATTTTTGTTTTGCTGGCACTAAGAAGAGGTTGTTTGAGGATAATAATCATTTCACTTCAGATGCACACTTCAAATGCGGAGTGTTTAAGATCTGTTCCATACAATTGCATTGTCGGATGGCTCACATGTAAGTGCAATAAAAAAAGTTACGAATAATGTTCCTAAGAGGAAACGTGTCGGGAACAAAACAGAAATTAAAGCTGCTTCAATCAATACTTTTGACGATATCCATCAGTCAATTGATTATGTGTAAAGAAGGGCTGTCAAAGTTAAATGCAAATTTTGTTTTAACTCCACTAATTTCTTTAATGCATTAAGGAAGTCGATCTTTTGGAAGTGATAGCGGGCTCAGTTTTAAAGCTAGAGTGAAGATACTGGCATCATATGAAACTTAGTAAAGGAAGGAATCTATTGATACCATGTTTTCCTAGCTTGTCATAGAGTTATTGCCATTTTCAAAGGGGTCCCTTGACCTCTGACCTCAAGATATGTGAATGAAAATGGGTTCTATGGGTACCCACGAGTCTCCCCTTTACAGACATGCACATTTTATGATAATCGCATGCAGTTTGGGGCAAGTCATAGTCAAGTCAGCACACTGACACACTGACAGCTGTTGTTGCCTGTTGGGCTTGAGTTTGCCATGTTATGATTTGAGCATATTTGTTATGCTAAATGCAGTACCTGTGAGGGTTTCTGGACCATATTTGTCATTGTTTTGTGTTGTTAATTGATTTTCAATAATAGATATATACATACATACATTTGCATAAAGCAAGCATATTTACCAACTCCCATGTTGATAATAGTAGTAAATACTTGATAAATCCCCTTTTAAGGTAAATTTTGAGCAGATGAAAGAATGTGCGATGATGTGCGTGATTAATCATGCACAATCATGCTGTCAATCATTAAATATTGTAATCGATTGGCAGCCCTAGTGTAAAGTAAAAGGTGTTGCTCGTAGAGACAAGGATGAACAATCAGAGCCTCAAGATTTGCTTCCAGGGGTGACTGCAATATCCCTAAGTGAAGCTCCTCATTCGACCAATCAGGCTATTCCTGGAAAACTATTAAATAATGGAGCAGGTTACCCGACTACCTAAAAAGCATAAGACTTTTTAAGCTTCTCACGTAACCTGAAATCTTGGTTTCTGAACAACCAAGACTGCTAGCACTAAATATCAAATCAGTCTTTCTCTTACTTTAGTATGTGGGGGGGCATGGCCCTCTCACTGTGAATGACTCATGCACTTTAGACTAGGCAGGGGGTATATTTTCACTGTATTTAATTGTGATAAGCTGCTTGACTGAAATCTGTCATATCTTTTATTGTG
Organism: Sebastiscus tertius; assembly: GCA_916701665.1. Lineage (NCBI taxonomy): Eukaryota > Metazoa > Chordata > Actinopteri > Perciformes > Sebastidae > Sebastiscus > Sebastiscus tertius. The sequence goes on from CAKAOH010004578.1 coordinate 42,139, forward strand.
TTATTTATTGTATTTTGGGTTGTACTTAGGTTATATTGTGATCCTGTTATGGTGTTGTGTAGTGTGTTTATTGTGTCTGTGTTTAGGACAGCAGATGGAAATTAGCTTCCCTGATAAATCTGGTGCACCCATCTTTTTGTTTCTATGTAAATAATTAATGTCTGTGCACACAGTCCTTTTAAACCAAATAAATAAAATAAAATAAACTGATTCGGTGGTTAAAGGTCAAAGTCACTGTAACCTCACAAAACATGTTTTTGGCAATAACTCAAGAATTCACATGATAATTATTACAATTTCACACAATAGTCTAACAGGATAAAATGATGAAGTGATGACATTTTGGACAGATATAGATGTAAACTGCAGCTTGACTGGTTGGCGGAGGCATACAACCGCGAGGCAGTAATTCTAGTTTTGGTTTTATGGCCCACAAATTGGTTCAGTCTCACAACTCTCATCAACCTCAGTTCCAGACACAGTATGTTGTGTTCAGAGAAAAAAACTGAAACACATTTGATCTAGCATTTAGCAGCTACAGAGCCAGATATTTCCCTCAGGAGATGGAGAGTTAAATAGAGCAAACAGGAGAGTGAATATTGGTCAGAGACATGTCTCCAAATGAATGCTAATGTTGCTTTGTGCCGGCTTGATATGTAAATATGCAACTCTTTGCTAACATGTTCACCATATCTAACTATAAAGCAAGGAATCTCTGCCTGTGGCTATCTTGGTACGTTCATCCCAGCTACTTCACACTTGAGGGATGTATTGCCAGGGACCCAAGGCAGCGAGTTAAAGTTGGTGCAATTTGGACACGCGACGTGTTCAATATTAATACATTTTGAAGGAACAACCAACCAGCGCTCTCTGCGGCAGACCATGGCTCATTGACCTCAGTTCACTTTTGCTGCTGGATTGTGGCTATACTAGCATTACAACCAAACTCTTCTTCACTTCACTGGAGTCAACGAGCAACGAGCGGTTCTCAACAACGCTGCAAGCAGCACTTCCAGGGTGCAAGCACTGGGTCCAAGCACAGGGTCTGTCGACTTCAATTGGCCATGCGCTCCTCCAAATGGCCACGCCCCCCAATAGCGTTGTAAGCAGCAATACCGGGAGCCAATCAGCCAATTCCGAATAGGCACGCGTTCCGAATAGCCACATCCCGAAAGGGTACTTCACTAGTCAACTTGATAATGGGATGACATCAGTGTTGTGTTTGCAGCTTGTTGCACTTCTCGACTAACCTTGTGCGGCAGCTGGATACTCACGATGTCACAAATATCACACTAGAATTGCAGGATCAAATAAAAAGCAAAGTATTGGCTCAGTACGTCAATGGTTTCGCCATCTGTTAGCTTGGCTTTCATTAGTTTGATTCATAGATGGTTCATCCAATCACCTGCCAAGTATTTCTTTGAAAGTGCCTGCTCTTTCCAATGACGGCTTCTCAGATGGTTTTGTGAAACAAACCATCTGGCAAGTCAGGTTACTTCCCAAGTGGCCAAAGAATCAGTTAATGCCGGTTTAAACCATGAAGGCACTTCTACTCAAATACCAAGGTAGCCTTCAAGGGAGTCGACCTTATTAAAAAAGCCTTGCTTAGGTAAAGCAGTAATAATGCATCGATTGCAAGCTCAATAACTAGCACCTAATAATAAAGTCAGACTAATGTAAGCGGAAACAAAAAAGGGAAGAGTGAAATGCCTGTGCATGTATATAGCTTCAGCTTTGGAATGTAACTAAACATAGAACTTGGTTGAAAGGCTCAAAGGACCAAATGTGAGCTGCAACTGGAGATGAAGTTAGGGCAGCTTGTGGCAAGGGCTAATGAAATTAGAGCTAGTTGTCAAGCTGGGGCTGACATTGCAAGCTGCTGCTATTAAGACTGCGCTGCTAGAGATTGGGCTCTTGCTCGGGGCAAGGGTGATTGACATAGGTTTCAGCAAGCACAACCACAGTACATAATTCTCATTCTCTGAGATAATAAGTCTAATATTGCAACATGTGCGCGCCATTATTGGCCGTGCGTGTCCAATGGGTCTGGGAACAGTGCTGATATGGAAATGTGTTGCAATCTGTGAATGTGGAGCACGCCTGGCCATGACTAGGCTAAGCTTCATGAGCTTTGCCGGCCTGATGGAGAGACTTGAGTTGGCTAGGCTAGTGCGGCCATGGAAGTGTAAGTATGGGCATCTATTATTCAAGACATAATTATGCAGTGGGCCGCTTTGTCAGCCAGTCAATCAGAACCCAGCTTTTCATTAGGCTGCCTGTCATTGCACTGCGCTGGAGGCATGCCTCTCACACACACAATACACACCCACTCACACACACACATATGAACACAAACAGACGCATAGGCACACGCGCTATTCTCTCTGCCAATATATCATTGCAAAAACAAGAGGAAGCTTCAAGAAAAAAAAAAAAAAAAGTGGCGGGATGACTATTGCTCCCTCCTCATTTCCCTACTCTTTAGTCCAATAGGCCCCCACTGAGACGCAATTTAAATGTCAAATGAGACTGATTGGATTATAGTAGAGTGAAATCTGAGAAAGGCAGGGTGAGGGAGAGGAGGGGAGGCAAGAGGGGAGGAAGATATCATGGAAATGTCGATGGAGAGCAAAGAGGTGAGGAGCCCTTGGATACAGAGCAGCCTGGCACCTCGAGACTGTATCTTCCTTTACTGCACATTGTAGGCAACCTTATAGGCACGTGTGCCACCATTGGCACGTGATAGCGTCACCAATGGCACACTAGCAATAAGTGTGCAAGACAGGTTTTTGGTAATGTTGAAGTGCCCTCTTTAGCATTTGCATGCCAAGTTACCTCTTTCACAGCCATTGGCATTTGCGTGGCCCGTTATTTGCGCTAGCTTGATTGATTTTTTTTTTTTTTTTCCCACCCACATTCGGCGAAGACCAACCCTACTTTGCATCTGATTGGCTATAGTACCCGTTGCCTTCTTTGCTGAATTTGTTAAGTTTGTTACTGATAAACACGATTGGTGGAAGGCTGGTAGGGTTAATATTTCTTTGGCTTTTGAATGTACTTAAATTGCGATTACTAATTGGCCTTTTTATAATGTTCATTATAACAGTATTTTACTCATGGATTTGATCTTGGTCTCTGTCTGTGGATATGTGTGATTTTGTTGTCTGGTCTGTTGACCTGTTTTTATTCTGCCTTTGTCTGTAAAGCACTTTGGTCAGCTCATGTTGTTTTAAATTTGCTAGTGAAATAAATCATTTGACTTGACTTGACTTGCTTGACTTATTGATTTCAACTCGGATGAGGATGACGACCTTCTTTTATAGTGATCTCATAAATAATTACAATGTCCTGATTATGGGAGAATTTTTTTTTTTTTTTTTTTTTAAATGTTGGTATTCACGTTGCCTTTATATACGGAATAAAATTACAGATCACATGGAGATTTCAATTTTAACACATCCACTTTGACTTCAGCTGTTCGTTGGATTTGTTTGGATTTCAACTGCTGTGTCACACAGTTTTCCTCTGAATAAAACAACATATTGTCTTTGACAGATAAACCTAAAAATAAACAACAGGGCTTTATAGTGTTGCATAAACCTTATTGGAACACATACTGTCCCCGGGGACTCTCTCTCTCTATTGAAAAGGCGAAGAAAATATGGTATGACTAAAAGGGCAAGGAGGAGTGGAGAGAAAGGCTGGCAGAAGGTCAGAATCATGGTGAGAGGAGGACCAAAGGAGGAAAAAAGACAGCAAGATAGAGATTTGGTAAAGCGAGATAGATTCAGCAAAAAATAAATGATGCAATAATATTCAGAAACCACAGAGTTTACATTCATAACTTGAAAAAAGGTATTGATAGAAAACCGTAGGATGACGATATAGAGCGTGGGCCCCCGCAGTTTGTTGTTTGAGAGAAGAGAGATCTCATAAATATGTATGACTACATCTTGTACATGCATGTTTGTGTTTGCTCTCCTTTTGACCAAGACGTCTCATTACCAAATGTGACGGGTGGTGAGGAAGAAGGGGGTCCATACTGTTAGACCTCGGGATCAAAGCCATCAGCTTTCACTCCACTCCAGAGAGGAGCGGCGCACGGTAATGATGTTGACTCGAGTCTGATTCAATGTGTACACTTCAGCGTGCCTAGAGAGGGAGGTCTGTGGATGTTTCATTTTTGAGGAGGAGTGTGCATAATCAGCGAAGTGACAGGGGGGCTACAGTGAGATCTACAGTACACAGAGGCCGTCAGGAAATGTTTGAATAATGTTGCCTAATTGGTGCCCGATATGTTTGGGAGCTAAAGAGAGTAAAGAGAGCAGTTAGCTATACTTAGCAACAGTTAAGTCAGTCACAGAGCGGCTCACAGTTTCCGATTGGCCCTCTGAATCTAAAAGTACAAAAACAAATCTAGCTCAGCCTGTTTTTTTTTTTTATTTCAAGTGAATTTAAAGGAACAGTGTGTTTTGCTGGATCTACTAGCAGAAATGGAACATGATATTAATAACTATGTTTTCATTAGTATATAATCACCTGAAACTAAGAATCGTTGTGTTTTCATTAGCTTAGAATGAGCCCTTCATATCTACACAGGGACCGGGTCCTCTTCATGGAGTTCACCACGTTGCTCCGCCATGTTTCTACAGTCGCCCAGAATGGACAAACCAAACACTGGCTCTAGAGAAGACTTTTTTTTTGCTTTTTAACGTTATATGATATGAAAGGTATTTGGTGCAGAAACGTCGCCAATCAACGTATCCGTGGTTTACATAATCGTCCAATACCAACATTTCTTTACTGGGTTGTGTGAAACTGCGGTAACGTGGGCCACTGAGTGCAAAACCGTGGTACCGCCAGCCGCCGTCTGACTTTTGTAACTCGTAAAGTAATGTTATTACGGTAAGGATGGCCTCTGAGTGAGGCAAACGGCGTTACCACGGTTTTGTACTCGGCGGCTCACGTTACCATAGTCTTGGAAAGGGATGAGTGAGCGGAGGGGTACTCAGTCGGTTGCAATCTGCAACCACACCACTTGATGCCACCAAATCCTACACACTGTACCTTTAAATGTTTGTGAAAAGAAAGACTTCTTTATTAAATGCTGTAAATGGATATCTCTCTATATATGTGTAACAACCAAAGCATCCTTTTCTGTAGCATTGCACCAGTCGAATCCCTCCGCTCTCTCCGAGTGTTTCCCCCGACTCCCCCTCCGCCTCACAAGAAAGAGCAAATGAACAATGAATTATAAATCTTTGGCTGTTAAACAGTTATTCAAATTGTCGACAGATTTATTTAATCAGTGGAAGACAGAGCCAACAACACATGAGCTGGCTGCCTGCAGGTATGTGTGGATGCTAATCATGAGTGTGTTTAGAAAACGGGGGGGGAAAGCGGCTTCATTAGCCAAGATGTTTAACAAACAGAGCGTGAGAGGAGGAAGGGACACACGGCGGGCGATGCGTTAGAAGTACTGGGAGAGACCGGTTGAAGAAAAGGAAGAGGTGACAACGTAGGAGTGACGAGAGGGAAACAGGGGAGGAAGATTTAATTCCTTGACAGGTTGTAATAAAAAAAGGGAAATTAGGATTTAGAATGAAAAGCCATTTTAAACAGATGACAATATGTAGTCTGAGATGACAGACGAGAACACTTCCTGCTTTTTATTGTTATCGATTGAATCAAAAAAGAAAGATGGAAAAGAAAAAGCACTCAAGCAATTAATAGCCACCTATCTACTATCTCAACGGGACTAAACATATACAAGATTGACAATATTTTTAAAGGGATGATTTAAACATCGCACCATTGTGCAGCTGCTTCCACAGTAAAATCCCTCCAATTACTCGAGCACATGCGTGATATTTCTAATCTCAATGAGACTGCCTGATTAAATAAAGATGAAATTTAAGGTTTTATTGATTGGCCACCTGGAGTGAGTAGAATAATCTTAAAAACACAGCATTGTTACAATAAGACCCTGTGAAGTTGTCGCAGCATGTTAATGTCACATTAACATTTGCCTGTTTAAACATCTAGCAGACACGGAGCAACATTAACATTCAATTGAATTTAAGTCCATTTTCACTTTACTGCTGTTATAGTCTCCATCAACTCCTGAGGGAAATGTCTCCGGAGCCGCTAAGTGCTCCACTATGTTCACCAACTAGTCACTAACTACGTCTGTCTGCCGTTTAGCGACGCATTTAGTGAGTTTATCGGAGGTTTCGTCACTGTGAGCTGCCTGTGTTGGGCCAGAAAACTAAAACAAAGAGCAAAGATGGACTGAAACACCCTACAGATCTGAAGGGAACTGCAGAGTCGGGTGTTCAACACTACAAGGAAATCCTTTCACATCACATTGACATTGTCATTTGATAAATTGTTGATGTGTAATTATTGATTATCACAGATTTAAAGCCCAAACTGTAATGTGTGGCTCCATTGTGAAAGTACAGTGTTTTAAAACCACATTTTAAAACAAACAAACTTCACAATTTAGTTTATTAGTTGTTTAGAGCAGTGGTTCACAAACTTTTTCACGTTGAGGACAACCAAAACTGACACAAATTAGACCACAAACCCCCGATTGTTGCAATTTTGTCCCAGGGTCCCCCCGTCTGATAAGATTTCTGTGTGTACTATGAAACCCAAAATAGTTATAAGATAGAGCTTTATTAATACCAAAGGAAATTCTTTTTGCCAGAGATAGCTAAAAAATTACAACATAAGAATAAAAAACAACAGAGTAATAAATCTAAAATGTATAATAAATAATATTAACACCATTGCCTCATGTAATAACAATAAAAATAAGATCAATTTAGTAGAATAAGGAAACTAAAATGGAAAAGTAGTACATGGCATTCTGTTACATTATGGATGGAATTAGAGTGAAAATATATTGGTACCGGAGAGACCTCAGAGAGCAGGTCCAAAGCACACTGGAGCACACGGATTTAGGGCAATCAGCTTTATTAGTTTTGACACCAACTGTGTCTTCGCCGACTCTGACGAAGACGCGGTTGGTGTTGAAACGTTAGTCTTCTCGTAAAGTTAATTGCCTTAAATCTGTGTGCTCCACTGTGCTTTGGACCTGCTCTCCGAAGTCTCTCCTATTACAAGATTGCCCTATTCTGTGAGCACCAGACAGGCCTGTCATTCCTTGTGAAACAGTTGAAGTGTGTTTAACCTCCTTTTTTCACTCAATAAATTATTCCCCTTTCTTTTTCTGGGGACCCCCCTGGAACTCCCTCAGGGAACCCGTGGGGGTCCCCGGACCCCACTTTGAAAACCACTGGCCTAGAGGATATTAGATATACTTAGTATGATGTATGTCATACTGAAGCATTTCCAATCACATGATTGATATTTAAATTAAGTACTTTGATGTTAGGGTTGTGGTTTACAGTATTATTACCAGTGAGCTGAGTCATTGTTGTGAAGTCAACCCCAACAGGACGATGCAGCACCCCGACTGAAGGGGTGACAATGACCCTCTAGCTGTACATTATCCTGCTTATTACACGGCTACTTGCTTAAGAAATCAATAATTTGACACAAAAACAGTCCGCCAGAGTCCGACATCAGACCTCCACCCATAGCAACGGTCTGTTATACATAGCAACGGTCTGCTATGAAGAAATAACAGATGGTAGAAATCAGAATATTCAACAAAGCCGTGTAATAATACTTTATATCTTAGGAATTGTACGTATCAAAAAATAGGGCAATAACCAAAGACAAACAACAGAAATGTGTGCAGAACATAATTGGTTCAGTTTTCCCTTTAATTACTATACATGAAAGAGTGATCACATTCTGTAATCACCTGGCATCCATCAGTAGTACCAGTCAAACCACTACGAGGCCTTGAAAGTCTTCACAGTGGTATAACTAAAAGGAAAGGACTCAAGGACATCTCCCTGAATATCCAACCGCAATTATCATCTTACAAATGAAAAAAAAGAAAAGTTTTTCTCTGTTAAATTGAATGGCTTAAAATAGAGATTCATATTGTTATCTGAGAGTACAGGATGAGGCACAAATGAAGGCATATAAAGGGAAGGCAGGACAAGATGTGTCCTTCATATACTAGAGGAAATATTGCACATGTCTCGCTGCAAAACCTGCCGCCACCTGCCTTGTAGCTTATTAAAGTTATTATGTTGCCCTCACATATATTTCCCATCAGTTTCTCTCCTCTACTCACTCAGGGAAATGTCAGGCGACAGTGTTTTTGCCCTTGGTTTGGATTAACGGAGGGGGATTTTGGTTTGCCAAGAAACTCCAACTTGTCGGGAGCAATCCCATTTTAAGACACAAAAGGTTTTGTTTTATGGATAATGTCACCCTCCATTTTCTCAAAACGCTGTATAAAAACGTCATGCTTGCCTGACTGCCGTTATACATTTTATGTGTTTGCTGGTTCAGAGACGTAGTAGTTACTCTTTTCTTTTGTGCTGCTTTTTTGCAAAGCAAAAATGTTCTTTATTGAGGCACTAAAGCGAGAGGAAAAAGCGATCAGTTGAATGCGATTGAAAGGGAAACAGAAATGAATCAGCAGTGAGGGACAAGGGCCTTGACTGCCTCTTCACCTGATAATGCTTTTGATCTGACGTGTCACAAGATGATGCACGGTTGACAATTACCTCTCTACCACAGCACTCAGGAAAAAAGCACTCCCGCTATTTTGCAGCCCACGTATGCTCATACGCACACATACAAACCGGCGTTCGTCGTGCCATTCGTTTGGACCAGCCTCCAACCTGTTGAACACAAAGCCGAGATAAGATGGATTTAGGCGCCCCGTCTCTCTTTGTGTTTTCCTCCAAGCAAAATGTCAACAACACAAGGCGTTCTGGGGAGTGGCTCAAAACTAAATACCTCTCCTCTATCAGTCCGTCTGGCCTCTGATCCTCCTTTGATGCTATGTCGTTCCATTAAAACTCTGAAAGGATCTGAGCACCTTATCTTCCATCTGCTCCACTGCAGTCATGCAACCACCAATGATGAGATCCACACTGCTCGCCTCAGGGTGTGTGTATGTATGCGCAATCTAGAGCGTAATACTTGCATGTCTTTGTGGACTTAACAGCGTGTGTGTGTGTGTGTGTGTAAATATGTGCAGGTAAGTGGCTGTTGACGGTCCTCCTGGCATCGCGCGAAGTGCCTTGAGTGACGTGCGGTATTAAAAGCGTCAGTGTTGGGTGACATGACTGTGATAAGGAGCCAGTGAGAGTCATCCTCATTAAACATCAATCCTTGCTTGGCTTACAGGCTTGTTGCCATGGGCGACACCCTGAATGGAGCAACATCTAATACAAAAAAAAAAAAATGTTTTCCTTTTGCTTTTCACCCGGAGGTAATTTGATGTCCTGTTTTGAATAGATCTGATAAACACTGAAGCATTTCCCTATTGTGTGACACTTCTACAGTAAACATATGAGCAGATTAAGCCCAGTTAGTTGGAGGTGCGCGCGTTTGCTTATTGGGAGTCTTAAATTAAAGTCTCGTCATCTGTTGAGTATTATAGGATTAAAATAGTTTTGTTGCCAACCGCAGATAGCGGTTGGCTCGTTCACTCGCCTCCATCGAAACACACGCAGTGGCAGGGATGGGTGGTGTATCAGTGTGTCTGTGCGCTTATCAGTTGTCCTTAAATAGAAGCACTGCGACTGGGGATTTCTGACAGACAATGCTGACTGCAGACCCGGCATATTGTGTCGGTCTATTGAAAACAGCTGCATTGATTCAGCGGCTTTCTAGCTACAGGTGGGCGAGGACGAGTGTGTGTGTTTATACACGTGTGTCATGTCGTGTCAACAAATGTTCTCCCTTGCTAAAAGTGTGATTGCAGTTCTTTATTCCATATTGCGCACACATAGCCGCAAGTGCATGTAGCACGCATGTTTCAAGGAGCTCTCATTCAGGGACTTTATAGGGTACAAAAGCATGGGTTAAACATAGTACCACACATTCAGCATTTTATCATTATGTGTGTCCAGGCGTGCTGTGTGTTAGCAGCCTTGGGTTGAGATTGCAGGCATGAATGTACAGTACAGTAGTAGCTCCTAAGGACAGCCGTACCACGAAAGCAGATTTAGATTCTTGCTTGTTCTGCATTTCATACCTGAAGTTTTCTTTTCTTTTCATACATGTAAAATACGTAGGTCAGGCATTTTTTTTTGCAGAGAGCTTTCCCTAATCACCTCTGTATATTTTATAATACATAAAATATAGATAAAGTATATATACCATCTGTTTCTGTCTTCTACTCTATGATAAGCTATACAGTTATGTTTTATTCCCATTGGTCGGGAGCTGGAAGCTCCGTGCACAGCTTCTTTAAACTGGGCACTGTGGAATTGTTTAAATATTTTACATTGTGCGTCTCACACTACATGCCGTAAAGGGATAGTTCGGGTGTTTTAATGTGGGGTTGTATGAAGTACTTATCCATAGTAGGTGTGTTACCTACAGAAGATGGCGGTCAGCGTGCCCCCAGCATTGAGAAACAGACAGGAGCACCGGTACCGCAGCAAAGCAATACAGTGCTGTGGATAGAAAAAAGCAGAAAAACATATTTTAGCCACCTAAAAGGAAGGCTCACCTAAAAAAAAATGTATATCCTTTTAAGTGTATGCCATATTTAGAATATTTTCCACCGGCAAACTGAACTAAAAGTGAGACTTTTCTTTTTGTTTGTTCGATTTTTTTTAGGTGAGCCTTTTCTTTAGGTGGCTAAAGTACTACTATTAATAATAATTTTTGTTCTCCCTGTCCACAGCAGTACATTGCTTTGCTCCGGTGTCGGTGCTCCTGTCTTGTTTCTCCAAATTGAGGGCACACCGACTGTCATCTACTGTAGGTAATACACAAATGGTCAGTTTGTGGGTCCTTTTAAAGGGATAGTTGAGATGTTTTGAAGCAGGGTTGTATGGAGGTGTATCAATTACTCTCTGTGTTACTTTGAATTCTTGAAAAATAAAAAAAAACATTGTTTTTCTTGCATGCCTCCATGGTGAACAAAGAATAAATAATCGTAGAAAAGTCTTGATGAATTGAAGTAAAGGGGGGGGGCACGTTTAACCACAGCAAAACAACATCCATTTACAAACTCGTGCAGTAATCCAAATCACTTTCATCCAGTTGTATGCTCACTACTTCCCAAACACATGCATCTTTGCTTAAACCACTGCAGACTCGCACAGACAAGTAGCGTGTATGTGCAAGCGTGAGACTTTTTATGAGGAAGTGTTTTATACGCTTTCGTCAAGAATTCAAGGTACCAGGGCGTGAGTAATTGATATACAAATGGTCATTTTGTGAGTGAAGTATTCCTTTAATCCTGCTTCTTGTACAACCAAAACACAGAACGTCTGTGCAAAATCATCCTCAAAGATGTTGACATTAAAAGTGAAAGCTAACTTCAATCTGTGCAATTCTTCTGACTTAAAAGGAAGAAGAAAAGGAATGAGTCAGTTCTGAAATCAATCACTTCTACAGGGTTGAAATGGACTTAATCTGCCCAGTTTAGTTAGATAAAAACTTAAAGAAAACTCAGGCAAATTCATTTCAATGGCAACATTTTTTATTTTCTCTGTGAGATTATTCTGGAGTTTGGTGTTGTAAACTGTGGAGTGATATTGATCTTGCAAAATGAGGTGCCCTAGCAGAATTCCAAGCAAATTGAAACACCTTTTTTTTTTCTTTTCATGTGCTCATTTTGTCAGGTGAAAAAATCAATCAGTTTGGAAAGTGTGTGCTCCACTGCCTTGTCAAAAAGCGAATAATGTGTTCTCCTATCGATCAAGGAAATGCAGAATCGGCAGGCATATCAATTCTCAAAGGGACAGAAACGCCGGGACCTCAAAAAAAAAAAGAACAATCAAGTGCACATCAAACTTGATTCCCACCTCGAGAACTCTCTGTTTGGAGACTGGCAGCTACTTTATGTTATCTCTATTCATGACTCACCGCTGATCATCTCTTTATCTCCAAAAATCCTGCAGCACCTGTTCCCTTTATTTCTCCATCCCTACATAACACCTAGAAACTCTTCCAAGTTCAAATGAACATTTCCCCTGCGCTTTTCAGCAGCCAATCACATCACTCAGCGGCTATACTGTCATGCTAATTGTTTTTCGAGCCCAACTGCCTCAGTTCAGAGGTCATATTGGACCCATTGTTGATGATGAGTCACTGGCCAGTGGGGCTGGCACCGATGCGGGTAACGTCCTGCGGTTGGATAATTTGCATGAGCGAACCAGCAGGGTTTGGCTTTAAAAGATCAGGGTCAGTGGAATAATAGAGAGATTCCCTTTTCTTTTTAATCAATGTGGTGTCCTGAAGCCTTGTGCAGGGCTGTTCTGAGAGAGTTATTGGGGACGCTTTGCTTTATGTACTCTGCTCATGCTGAACATTTCGCTGACAATCAGCAGTATTGGATCAGCGCTGGATACATTCAACCCCATCTGGGCGAGTATTAGATACCCTGGATTCTCCTCCCCTTTTCTCTTTTATCCTTTTCTTCGCATCACCTGCAACCTCGCTGTTTCTCTTCTTCAGTTTCACCCAGGTCAGAGTCACAACTGATGACATGAGTCAGCAATTCATATAAGCATGATATCAATTTGTTGTCCATGCATAGAAAGGGACAGATCATTCTTTTGCTTTAAATGTGGACAATTGACTCTAGGAACTAGTAGTACAAGCACTAATAGGGTGAAACCTCCTGCTTACATTGTGGATGCTATTTAGAGGATATATTCTGGTGTAATAATACAAAAATACAGTCATAAAAAATAAGATGACAATCACAGACTATATATAAGAAGTGGACGTAATCCCCGTGACGTCACCCATTGGTTTATGGACGGTCGTTTTGAAGCCTCGAGTTCTGCTTTTGGGCCGTCTCCATCTTGGTTATTGGCAACCATAAGTGATTCAAGTGGGTGGAGATAAGTACAACTGATTGCTAAATAAGACATTTTTAGGTGACCAAAATGTTATAATTAACTTTCATGAACTGAAGACACACTGTGAAAGGGTTAAAGTTGTAAAACGAAAATGCGGACAACATCCAGACCAGGCTAGCTACACCTACGAAAATGAATGCACTATAACTCGTGTATATTCCACAAACTCATTTTTTGTGTAATTCACATAATCGTCGTGTACAAGAAAATATAAAGAGCAGCAAACCCCACGTAGGGAGTAGGTCGGGGTGGGTGGGTGAAAAAAGTTTGCCCAGGAGATTGGCGTTCTTGTCCAATTACGTACTTCAGTTACGCCACTTCCAGAGTTATTTTAAGCCAACCCATGATCTTTTCCTAAACCTAACTAAGTAGTTTTGTTTCCTAAACCTAAGGAAGTTGTTTCCTGTAAAAACAGAAGTTTATTTTGAAAAGGCTCTATGCATGCAACAAGTGTAAATTGACAGGTGTGCTGGACATTTGTAGGAAAATGAACTGTATACGTGTACAGTTCAATAACATTGTATACAGTACATCGCAGCCATGACACTGGTGTGATTCTGATCAAACTCATGACAGCGCTTTGTCATCAGTGCTGAACCTTCAGCCTGAGAGAGCTTACAAGGCTTACTTGTGTGTGTGTGTGTGAGCCAATCAATAGCAGGTACTGCAATAATCCAACAGTGATGTATTAAGAGGCATGACAGCTCCAGGTTAAAGTACAAACCCCTATATATCACATAATTTAAAAATGAAATGCCACTGACAAAATAATGAGAAATACTGCATAATGTCTGACTGCTTTACGATCAATTCACTATGTTCAGTATCAGGTTTATTTTCTGACTGTAAAGGTGATGCTACACGTTCCCATGGAAAAAAAAAAAAACGACCATGTAATGAAGGTACTTTAACCTTTAATCAAATTGTCTTGGCAGCTTATCTCTCACCAAAAGATTTAGTGTCCTTCATGTTCAAGCTAATCATTTCACATGATGAACACATCAAGTGGCGTGTCCCATTTACGGTGTCACATTACCCAGTTTGTGGTGGAGAAATGTGATATTCACATAATTTATGTCTACACCGTGTTCCGTGTTTCACAGCGTGTTCCATTCAATAACGTTTTATGTGGCTGTGTTGCATACGTCATGTGTGTGTCACTTGCTTTTTGTGTTAACACACTGATTGTACCTCGGGGTGTACAAGACACATATGCCTGTGTGTTTTCTTTCACTCCCTTAGTATGCAACCCACATACTCTATGGCCGTATGTTAAGAGGCCACAATTTATCATCAGTCCAGCAGGGAAAGTGATAGGTGAGAGGAAAGTGCATATAGGGAATGAAAAAGAAAAAAGGAAAAATAGCTAAAAAATCATGTTAGGTCAGCCTGTATCTTGTAGTATTTTGCTGTTTTGTTATGGATATACCCAGGTGTATCTTTTTATGTGCAATATCTGAGTCATTGACGCTGACAAAATACATTAAAATTAGTCCTTTTTTGGATATGAAGTGACATTTTCATACATATTGACTTTCTTAAGTAAATTTTACTTACTTAATATCATATTTTGTTTTTTAGGTAGCCAATATATTCCAAAATTGTGTAATTTGCCTTTTTGCCGATAGTATTTTCAACACATTCTCATCCCAACTCGTCACATACTGAGACCTCGTCAGACCCCTCTGGATCAATTTCCGGTCGCAGTAAACACGTGCTTAACGCTGTGAATTAAACAAAAACACTTGCTTAGGTTCAGGCAATTAAACCACTATAGTTAGGTTTAGGAAAAAACAACATGGTTGGGCTTGACATTAATACGTTTGTACATTGAAAATAACAAAGTGAAGGTTGTGAACACAGGACATGAACAAACAGCTGATTGTAGCGTGAAAGTGAAATGTAACGCACGGGACACAAATGGCGTTCTCCTGGATGAAAGCCCTGTGTTTGTTGGACCCATCCACCACCCTTCCCGTCCGCCCTGCGTGTGTCTTTCACTCTTTAAGCTACGTCACCACAGCACTTTCCATAAGCGTTAAATATTGATGCAGATGGGTTTACATTGTAGTTAATGGAATGCCAGGTGCGTCTCATACCGGCTTTCAAAGGTGGTATCAAACGTTGATGGCCGTGACAATGCCTTGGTATTTGACACCCTGAAAATGAGAACAGACTGGTGTTTTTTGTCGGGATTGTAGTCATGTTGACTGTTCTGCAGCCTGATTGCTAGGCAGAAATATTTCTGTAGAACTAATTTCAAAAACTGTGTGACACTCCATTCCTTTGCAGGACTTGGGCTCAATCCCAATGTCCACACTCTCAGACTTTGAGGAGCATTCCCACTAAGTCTGTGAGGGTTTAGGGCTGTACCACTGTCATATCGTCAAGTCCTTGAGAGCTCTCTCGTAGACATTTTGAACCCTTTATGAACACTTTCCGGAAGTCTGCATTTCAGCATACTTTGCCTGTGGGAATTACCCACAATTCATTACGTTTTGACGTTAACCACGGGGTAGCCCGGAGGCGTAAAAAAAAAAAGTAAACAAGGGGGGACGGCACATGGGTGTTCAGCCTGACATATTTGAATTTACACAGAAACATTAACATTAAGGATTTAGGATGGTACATACAAAACATACACAAAAGCAGAGTAATGCAAGCAGTAGACTATATTACACACCTGGTTTATTCATTCATTTCTTTTAATTTTGCTTAATGAAGTTCGGCAAAAACAAGTAAATTGATTTTTTGACTGTTAATCTCTGGTCTCGTAAGGCAAGAGCCTGGAACACGCTCAAATAGGCAGTAAAAACGTAAATAAAATCCACAATTGGCATTGTCAAGGTAATGTGATATGTCGTCGTAAAGTGCTGTCCCATTCATATTTATACCATTTCAGGCCTTTGCAGCCTCTCACACAACATTTACCAGGTGATGTCAGTCAAGTACCTGAGGGTTCAGGGTTTAAGGCCTTAGGGGGGACATTGGGATTGGGCCGTTGTGATCGTAATTTAGTGCAACTAAAGAGTAGGAAGTAGAGACTTGAATGAGGCTAAGTACAAGTAGCTGAAACTACGTCGCAGCTGCAAAAACATTACAATGGGAATTTTGACCATTAGGATGGTAAAAAATCCAAACTATCTCACAGCAATAAGACTAGTTGTTGCTAATGTATTAGCAAATAGGCAGCAGAGATTGAGCAACTTGGAACCTATCGGAGTTCTTGCCATTTGTTGCATGGAAGTCTGATGTTCACTGTTATTTTAGCCCTGTTTAGTTCAGCATTTCCTGAAAAAAAAAACAATGTCCAACCTTGTTTATCCATACACATGCTTACTTTACTAAAGTGAGAGCACTACCCGTGGCTTTATATAAAAGCTCAGTGTTTGTTTATGTCAGTCCGATAAACCACACACTGAGCGTGTAACGTGATCAAACATTTGCTGATGTGTGCAAAATAAATAAAGAGCATGTCTGAATTCCTCTGATGTGTTCTTTGCAGACAAACAATTGCAATTTGCTAATTTATTGCAGGAAACTATAGGCTGATTTATGTTTTCCCCAAAGTGCCATTCCGCAGAAGAGCTACAAATCACAACGCCTTTGAACGGAAACATGAACTGAAACTATCACACGGCGGTTGACACTCTATATTTTGTTGACACGCTGTGAGATAGAGGTAAAATAAAAAAAGAAGGTAAAAGGTGCCAGGGTGTCATAGACAATAGGGAAAGGCTCATTAGATAGGCATTGTTTTACGGTGGCATCAATTGACAAGCACTTGCGAGTGACCTCCCAACCCCCCTACACTTCTCCCCAACACACCACCTCTCCTCATTTGACAGTCCCTGCAGTCTGCAACACCGCAACACTATAGACTCAGGATTGATTTTAATCAGTGCTGTCACTGGATCAATGGAAGTTTATTACCCCCAGAAGGAGCACTGGCAATGAAGCGCTGCCCCCTGGGAAGTGTAGTTTCACCAGCCGTCATCATCCAACCTGCTAACACCCCTTAGGGAGCATCTGGTATGGGAATTGCGTTTTTTTATTGTGCACAGTAAATCTCATTGTTATTATTTCTGAAATTTGATGGTTTGGCCAATGTTGATGTCATGAAGGAAAAGTGGAAAGAAGCACGTGGCATGGAGTATATTATATAAACACATCAAGAGCACATTTGAAAAATGTAAAGCGATGTGGATTGACAAAAGGGAACAACAGATTGATGTTATTTATCAGTGCTCACTTTCCCGTCAGCGTCTAATGTCAGGTATTTGAGTGCACCAGGCGTCCTTTTGACAAACAATCGAGCGGCGGCGTTTACAGCGCAGCGTGTTATATTAGAGCCATTTAGAGAGACCGCTGGAGCCCATTCCCCACTGCTTTCAATACACACTGGTTATCAGTTGCCCAGGTGACTGGTGCAAGGCTGTGATTAATTGCACTTTGTTAATAAGCAATTCCCCCAACAACCATCTGCAAGAGCAATTTGAGTATACATATCTGCATGGGTTGGCATAAGAGGTATATCTGCATGCACACACGTGTTTCCGTGCCAAGGCTTTGTGCCTCCGTGCCATTGTACGTGGCCATATTCACTTGGGGGTTAAACAATTACAAACAAGAGAGGTCTTTCCCCAATATTGTCCTCATTCCTCACTGTCCCCCACCACTAGTATTCGTCCAATGATATATGAGGTGAAGCTAATACTGTTCTCACCAACCCAATGTCCTGATTACAAACAATTATTCATTGTTACTTACAGTAATAAAAGGGTAATGGGGCCTCGTAAATCTACAAGCTGGCACTCCCATTCGCTCCCAGAGGGGTGTTGCCTTGTGGGCCCACTGGGAGATGCAAGACTGGGTGAACAGGGTGGTCAACGCCAATGTTTAAAAATTGACCCGCTGCATTGATTTACGCCTGCTTTACTGCGACATAAAAAAAGCATCTCATCATTGTTTAGTAAGTGGTGCCGATGATAAATCATTGCTGCAATCTACGGTTAAAGCTAAATAACACCGTTTGGAACAGGCCAGGAATTTCGTCAAAATAGGGGCAATGCCGCTTGGCCTTTGTGTGTTGTCAATTTTTCCAACAAAATAATTCATTTAACTTAAGGGTTAAGGATGATTTTATTTTAAATCCATAACTATCTGTGAAATAAATAAATAAATAAGCTGTTTATTTCACAAAATCATTTAGTGGTATTTACACATTACCTATATTTGTAAGTTGTTTATGTTGTTATTTCTTACCTTGTGCTGTTACCTACAGGCAAAGTTAAGACCTTTTAAAAGTCCAGTTATGAACAACATGGATCAAAGATTAATAGCTGTATTTTACTTGTGAAAAATACATTCATTCTCATGATTATTTCATATCTATATTTCACACAGAGTGCCTGTTAGCAGGAGAACGCTCACATTTATTCTCCTATATGAAAGACTACGGATGTGGGGTAACGAGAAGGAGCTAGTTTTGGGTGCATCCCCTCATCCGGCGAAAGGAAACACTTGCATCGTGCCGCAGCTCTGTCAAAAATAGACGATTTCTGGGGATTCTGGGACACTTCTGAAATGTGCTACAGTGCGTGGTGCAATCACAAGTATTGTCTAGAGTAGCCGCGATCAGCTTCAGCAGGCGAAACATGACGCAGCTGAGCCCGGTGTGTTAAACTATCGTCATAAATAGCTCGGTCCTTCCAGCAGTTCATACCAGGCTCCAAATTGAACCCACCTCTGGTTATGTGCGCAGTGTTTCACATGATGCTGCCCAGTAAAAGACACTGTCGTCTATTGATCGGAATGAGGCAGAATAGAAAAAACAATCACGTAAATCTGCTAACTGGCACTCCCATTGGCTCCCAGAGGGGTGTTGCCTTGTGGGGCCCACTGGGGAGATGCAAGAGTGAGTGAACAGGATGTTTCAACACCAATGTCGAACATTTGACCCGCTTCGCTGATTTACGTCCGCTTTACTGCAACATAAAAAAGCATCTGTCTATTGTTTAGTAAGTGGTGCCGACGAGAAATCATCGCTGCAATCTATGTTCAAAGGAAACTAAGTGACACGTCGTAAAATATTTGAGTTTGTCAATAGATAGGGCGGCGGAGATGCGTGCTCGCCAGGCATCTGATTGGATGGCTTTGATTAGATGAAAAGAGGCATGTGGAATCAGATTATGGAGCATAATGAAGAAGGTGATGTTAAATCAGCATGCAGCAAGGTTGATGCTTTCAATTACATGCGAGTGCTGATGTTGTAGAAACATATGATCAGCACATGTCAGGGGAGAAGCATTTGATGTGTCAGGAAATGAAAAAAGAGAAATGGTTGGGGGAGGGATGGAGGGAGGCAGGAGATCTTATCTGAGCACATGATTTAGGAAGCCTCCCTCCACTAATTCAAACTTGAATGAAATGCAAAATTTTCTCATCGCACCAACCTATTTCTCATTCCCACGCTCTTCCTCCCACGCGTCAAACACTCACACACACACACACACACACACACACACACACACACACACACACACACACACACACACACACACACACACACACACACACACACACACTGGATTGCTGGACTACCCTGCAACAGAACGGCAGTGTTACCATGACGCTGCTCCCGGTCGGTCATCAAGGACAGCTCGTTGAAATTCCGCTCATCTCTCCCCTTTCTCCCTCCATCTTCCCAACCCTCTCCCCTTCCACGGCCGCGGCGAAGCGGCCTGCTTTTGTTAACAGCATTACATAAGTGCCTGAAGAGGAGCAAGACAGAGAGAGAGAGAGAGGGAGAGAGGGCACAAATGCAAAGAAAGAAGAGGGCCAAGATTCTGAAAAAAAAAAAATCAACTCATGTATATATTACCCAGATAATCCTTTGTAAATCACTTATTATGCGCCTTTGTAAAAGAGGGATAAAATGATTAGGAGGCCATTTGAACAGAACCCTGCTTGTCCCCCCCTTCCCACCAAGTCCGCACACACAAAATCACACACACCGCTAAACCGATGATGATTGCCAGGAAGCACTTAGCGTCGCACTGACCTCAGTGTTTATTGTAAGGATGGAAGGGAGGATTATAGAAAACACATAATAGGGGTGCAGACTAGAAGGGGGAGAGGGTGTGGAGTGTAGATGGATGGAGGAAGGCGGATACTTAAGTAATTTGTGACGGCAGACTCATTGAGGGAAAGGCCTTTTGATGGGCGGCGTGTCCGGCGCTTCAAGGACAGGTTGAAGCAGAGAGAGGTGCGTGTGAAGGGCGTGCAAGTAGAGGTTATGAGAAGGGGTTGGCAGGTATGGTGTGGTGGTGGGGTAATACAATAACAGGGCAGTTTGACTCAATCGCGTTCCACGCAAAACACATGTTTCATTCTGCTTCATTTAGCTCAGACCTCTGTGACTCCCACTGAAACACGCCGATACATTCTGAATCAGGGGAGCGCCCGCTTACATCTGTTTGCATGAATACACTCATAGGCACCAATGACATAAATATTCATCAATATCATGCAATAGGCTGAAAATGCACACAAAACACATACTTGAACACACATGCATACATGCAGACAGACACAGTGCTGCACCTGCCTCTGGCTGGCCCATTAACCATGTTGAGAGGGAGGAAAGTCGGGGGCAGTGGAGTGTCTCTTATTCCAACAATCAATCATACATTAGCCAGATAGCATATCCAACTGAGCAAACTGCCAACCAGACAGGGAGACAGCGAGGAGGAAATCACTGCCTATAACACCAGGGGCCAGATGCATAAAATGTCTGTGTAGGTTCAAGACTAATAATCTCTGTGCACACAGCTGGAGGAATAGGCATACTCTTTATTTCATATTTTAAAAGCTGTGTGTACACACAGTTTTTTTGTTGTAAATCTAACTGTTGTAAAATTGTGTTTATGTACTAGGGCTTTATCAAATATTTATTCACCACTTTGGCTTCCCACAATTAAATGCACATGATGGACTGTGATATTGATATTTTAAATGCATGCTCCGCTCATAGATATATCGTCTGCATATCAAATCAAGCTCTTCCTAAAGTAACAGCCATCCACCGGGAGGGAGGAGAGGGGGGCAATCCAGATGTTTTGGCTCGGGGAGCTGTAATGCCGTCTTAAGCTGGGAGCGCACCAAGCCGACATCAAAGAACTAGAGGCGACGAAGGCCGCCAGTTGCGTCGCCTCACGTCGCCTTTGTTTGGGCCGACGAGTTGCACTCATACACACCAGTTAGCACGTACGTTCTGCACATGCAGGAGATGTAATAACTCTCCACACCAGCAGGTTGCGGTAGTCTGTATTTGTCATTCAATAAAGGAAACCGGAAGACCGAGGATGGCGGATATACAAGCCGTTGTTATGATACATGTATGAAACAAAGCAGCGTTTGCCGACCATTTTCACACCACGCTCACTCGCCACTTAGCTTCATTCGAGATGGCCATGTCGTTGTGAAAATATCTGTGTATTGGAATGATCAGATGAGATGAAGATGAAAAATGAGAAGAGCCTCCTGTTTTTTTTTTCCTCTAGTTTTACTCGTTGGCTTGCTTTCCTCACATCCATTTCTCTTCCCGTGCACTGATTGGTTTAAGCTGAACAGCCAATCAGAGTGACTTCTCTCACCGACGGGTGCCATCGCCGATTCAACATGCTGAATTGACCAAACAACATCCAACACAGGCAGACCAGAGCTGACAGTGCAAGTCACACGAAAAAAAAAACTAGGCCAACAGACGCTCACTAATGGTCCTAAACTTTGAATGAACAGCCAATAGGAACGCTCTCTATCTTTCTGAAATGACCTGTGATTGGCCAAAGTCTCCCATCACAGGCTAGATTTTTAAAGCCTGAAAACAGAGCCATGAGGAGGTGCAGAAGTCTAGTTTTCTCTCAGAGCACTTGCATTACAATATGCTGAAAGGTTATTGTGGAATTTTTTGCCCAATGATGCCAAAAATATTCTGCCTACAGCCGCTTTAAAGAGATGGGCGTTAAAACGGAGCGTTTCAGACACAGGGTGAATACAGGTCTATTCAGACGGACAGTATGATGCGAACATGTTCTAGTAGAAACTTAAAATACAAATACGAACCTGAAAATGAGTAGATATGTTCCCTTTTAGATAAGCTGTTTTCATATTAATACATATAGTCTTTGGACCCGTCGGTGTAAAACATGCAAAGCAAAAGTCCTCCAACAACACCGGAGCGACTGTGCCTATTTATAGCTCCCATGCTGTCATTAATTGATCACATGCACCTGTAAACAATTACATTGATTGATTAGTTTTTAGCATTCCTGTTCCAACAGTGTTCACAAAGTGATTTGCAACAGCGATAAAAATTATAAGAATATAAACACACGGAAATAAAATTGTTTGAAATTAAAAAACACCAAAAGCAACATAATTGTGCCTGCTGAGTGTCTAGACGGCAACTAAATCATATAAGCACGGCGAAACTGGGTAACAACCTTGAAAAAAACATCTTTTCTCTCAGATACATTCTCTCATTCTTTGTTTCCATTTCACTACATTACACATTTAGGAAAAGGCGTATTTGATTTGTGCATGTATACCATGCAAACATATGGCCCCAAGAGCACCAAATGTGTGTATTGTGAATATTTGGAGAGAGAGAAATACATTAAAGCAGCATGTTCTATTTTCCAACCAATTCTTTTCTGGCTATATTGCAAAAGTTACCAAGGATAATTCTGGCAGAATATACACTTTGATGTCAATTCAAGGACAGTCATCTTAAGGTAGTGTGGAAACTAATACGTGCTGCATACAGTATCTTCTACCGCACTAACAGGGGGCATTGCTCGGGTTGATTTTTATGAACATGCCTTTTCATTTATTCATGTCGTGTTTCTCAGTGAAAGTCATTCAACGCAGCGGCCACCTCCGTCTATTTTTCATATATACTTGTCCTTTGCTCCTCTGTGTCAGTATAGAGCAGCATTGCTACATCAAAACATCCAACCCACCTTGACCGCAGGTTGATTATTACCAGAGGTATTCATTCAGACAAGGGGCAGTTAGTTTGAATACGTGTACACTGGTTATATTATATATCATCCACCATTAAAACAATTATGACATTTGCGCATTTGTGCATGACATAAGCACTTATGGTGTGTTTTCCCTTTAGAAATATTGCTTGTATCTTTTGACCTTATGTTTTTTATAAAATCATCATGTACTTAGGGAATAGCATTCGTCTTCTCTACCTGCATAACATCAAACTATATCGCTGCATCTTTTTTCATACTGACTGTAAGTGGAAAACGGTAGAGCAGAGGACATAGTTTCTCTGAGGTGAGTTTGGTTTTTAGACATGTTATAGCGACATGGCTCTACGGATGGCGGTCTGCCAGTCCACCACTATTTGGATTGCCTTGGAATTTTTGTAGGGTGAAGCTGACTGACTTTGTGTCTTTTTCCTCTAGCAAGTTGACATTTTTGACTTCTAATGGAATGTCTCAGCAACTATTGGATTTATTGCCAGGACATTTTGTTCAGATCTCCATGGTGGCCAGGTGATGAATTGTCATAACTTTAGTAACTACCTGACTTTTAAATCTACCCCCATCATCGCCCTCATCAGTTTGTCCAATACTTTGGTTTATGACCAAAATTAATGTCATTGCATAATTCCCATCAGCCTCAGTTGTATGTGCTCAGTGCTAACACGCTGAGATGGTGAACATGGTAAACATTATACCTGCTAAATAGAAGCATGCTAGCATTGTCATTGTGAGCATGTTGGCATGCTAATGTTCACCATTCATAGCTATACCTACGAAAAAGCAATGCACTGTTATTCGTATATATACCATAAAATCAATTTGTATTTAATCCACATAATCACGGACCAGAAAGTATAAAGAGCGACAAATGCAACGTAGGGAGGAGGTCGGGTTGGATTGGTCAATCAAAAACACTAGACTTTTGCCCAGGAGACCGGTGTTCATACCCCATGTGAAACCAGAAGTCAACATTGATTTCTTTGTTACGTAACTTCCGGACTTAAGTTACGCCACTTCCAGGGTTATTTTAACCCAAACCACGATCTTTTCCTAAACCTAACTTACTAAAACTAACCAAGTCAATATTTTCCTAAACCTAAGTAGTTTTATTTTGAAAAGAATGGAGCAAAAATTAACACGTGTTTCATGATTTGCTGGACAGTTGTAGGAAAACACACAAAAAAATGAGGAATACCTTTTCGGAAACGAAATCATACTAACCGTTGCATCAGGATACGTTGGTCTAATACAGCCTCACAGCTATAGTGGTGTTTGCTTGTGTGACTGCACTGCCAAGGCTGTTTGGCTGCAGCTAATGCTGTATTTATGTAACATACCTTAAAATGTACTATTAGTTGCTGAAGGCATTACTGCATAACCGGGGCAGCTGTGGAAAGGCGATAGAGCGGGTCGCCCACCAATCGGAAGGTCGGCGGTTCGACCCCCGGCTCCTCCAGCCCGCATGTTGAAAGTGTCCTTGACAAGATACGGAACCCCAAATTGCTCCTGAAGGCTGCGCCATCGGTGTGTGAATGAGTATTTCGATTAGATCCTGATGGGCAGGTTGGCACCTTGTATGGCAGCCTCTGCCATCAGTGTATGAATGTGTGTGTGTGAATGTGTGTGATTGGTTTTGAGTGGTCGGAAGATTAAAAAAGGCGCTATATAAATGCAAGTACATGATTGTGGACAGAGTAAATCATTAATGACACAAACACAAGATGTTCAGTGGTTTGAATTGAAATTATTAAAGTAAGGACATGTAAAAAGGACATTCAGGAAACATTAAGATAACATAATTAAGACTCTAATTAAAGCACCGAGAAACCAGAAAATGCTACACCAGGCCTTGTGCAGGCTCTCCAAGTAGCTGCAACTCTACTGGGAGTATATCATTCATAGTGATAATGTTCAGAACAGTGCGTATTTACTGCCATTAAAGTTACGCTTTAAGAGGTTGAGTGGACCTACAGGAGCTGCTTTCCCATTTGTTTTTCATTTTATATCTTTAGTTTACTCAGCTGTTTCTTTTATTTTGCCGTTGCGTACATATCAGCAGAAACACTGCAGTCAGCACCGCAGACAGCAACACATGCTTCAGTGAAAAGATTCATGCTTGCTTTTTCTGTTTCCTGACATTTGTAAGTATTAAAAATACATGAATCTCCCTTCCTTTTTTTTCTCAGCGAATAAAAAAAGTTGCCACTGCTGCATCAGCGGCCTTGCACAAGGCTGATAAATACATGATGGAAAGTCATAAAACTCCACTTAATGTCACAAAACAGATGCTTTTATCACATCAACAAGTAGAGAAAACGTGTGCTACTGAGGGAAACAGGTGCAGCACTGCTCATTGAAAAGCAACATCACAGGGTTTGTTGCTCTAATGGAAAAGGAGAGCACATCAAATATGAATGAGATTTAAATATGGTAAGAAGTGCGTCAAGTTTAAGATACAGCAACTTCAAAAGTTAGTTACAAACTAGCCAAGCCTGACTCAAGTGGGTCTTTGGAAGTCATGACATCGACTGATCTAATATGATTGTGTAAAATAACGGAATCTATCTGCATGTCATGAATGAATTAGTGATGCATGATGGTGCAGATTTTGCATTGTAGTGTCAATGTACAGTATTTGCCATGTTGGGATCTGCGACTTTCATTTTAGGGGATGCATTATTTATATCTGTGCATTGGTAATAACAGCAGACTGAGGTGGTGTGTAACTGGTGGAATTAGTGGTAGCCAGCGCGTGATATGAGTCACTGACCTGTAAGTCAGTGAATTACTGTGAAGCATGTTCCGGATTGTGAAACCCAAGCTTTTGTCCTTTTTGGAGTGCTGGCTCCTCTTGTCCTCTCTTTTTTTTTAAAACACCCTGGGAAAAAAAAATAAAACGTCAGAAAAAGCATAACCCTGGGCTCAAAAACATGATTGAATTTCCGAAGGACACTCCCCAAGGATGCCACTCGGGGAGCATTTACTCTTCAAAACATTTTTTATCATGACACACACAGGCTTCGAGGGTTTTTTGACACACACTACCTGCAGTACTCCATGGAGCTAACTGTTTTTTCTATTACTAAAATCACTTATATCCTTTTCTGATTCGTCTGCGGTATTTAAGGGCACTTACTAAAAATAGCTCATGTACGTCATGTTAAAGGTGTTTCCCTGTTACGTCATAAACTCAATGGCATTAACTGATCCGTCCAAAGTTAGCGCAGATGTTTACTAAATGTGAGTATTAGTTTGATTTTTTTCTAGCAGTCAATAAGTGCATTTATGTCCATCTGTTTTTATGTACATTTTCAAACTGTTCATTAAAAAAAAAAGCATGTGGAAATGCCGTGGAAATGTTTATGTTAGAATAATGTTTATGCTTGGCTGA
This sequence comes from Sebastiscus tertius, assembly GCA_916701665.1. Taxonomy (NCBI): domain Eukaryota; kingdom Metazoa; phylum Chordata; class Actinopteri; order Perciformes; family Sebastidae; genus Sebastiscus; species Sebastiscus tertius. Next base: position 68,583 of record CAKAOH010004578.1, read on the forward strand.
GGTAAATGTTGTGCATCGATAAAAACAAAATTCCACAAGTGCAATTGTAACAGAATAAATCTTGGCATACATGAAGCTTTCGCTCCACAGACTAGAGACTAAAATAGTGACGAAAATATCAGATCTGACTTTTCTCAAATCTGTGAAACAAACAGAAATGCCATATTTCTATCATGTTTTATTACATTGTTTTCCACTGTTTAAGGTTTGACATGGGCTCTATTGATTCAACCTGACGTCAAGACGCATAAATAAAAACACATTAGAAGGGCGTTCTGCATGTCATTAGGATGCATTTTAGGCTTTTTGTGTGTCATCTCGCAAAACTAACATTCGCAATTAGGTTTAAGGCAACAAAACCATTTAGTTAGGTTTAGGAAAAACGTCATGGTTGGGCTAAGTACGTAAACTACTAAAATCCTTACGCATTATCATGTCATTCATATGCCTTTCTGTGCCAATGGGTTGTTTAATTACGCCATCTCGTTGTGCCTTCATTCTTCTGCAATGTTTTAATGGCACCCTACTGGCAAATTAGCACCACCAGCTGTTTATCTCGATTGGCTTAACTCCTCAAATTCACATAATAGTAGTGGAATAATGGAAACAGGCGTTTATTTGCATTTTCTTTTTTGCAGATTTTCGGGACATTTGGTTAAAATTTGCGCCACATTTGGATGGAAAACTGACTACCCACACTGTTATACGCTCTGGTCTGGTCTTGGCCTACAAAAATTGTTACCGCATTGTCTTAAAATTAGCATCTCAGCCAAAAGACAGGCAGCAAGTGACCGTTGAAACCTTTCAGGCTAAAAACTGCTTTCCAGAGGAAAAAAAGAAGAAGTGGATTGTAAATATTTAATTTTTACTGCAGTCAACCACCATGTGACGGCACTGTTTGGACAGGTCTTCTTCTTCTTTTTTTTTTCCTCGCGCTTGTGAGGTCATGAAAGCTCTACTCTTGTCCTGGCAGTATGCTATCCTCATCGAACCCATCCATCTGCCCAACAAAGACATGCAACATATTTTTTTGAATATTTCATGACCCACTGAACACTGATTATGAATTGCGTTCAGTGTGTTTTTGTTTTTTTTCTGTGTCACTGAGCACATGCTGTAACTCTTTTTGAGCCTGTCTATTATAAGATACCACATGTATGAATTATGGATAGACTGTTAGAGGCTAAAACTGAGCCAAAATGGAAGTTTCTTTCATGAACAGTGCATGCAGCTGGAGAGTTTAAGTTGTGTTCTTTATGCAGGCCAACTGTTCATGTACCATTGGCACAGTATCTGCTCATTATGTAATAACAGAGTCATGTGTGTGCAACGGAAAATATGGAAAAACAACTGAAATGTACAACATGTGTAACATCATTGATAATGGATTCCGCTTTATCTACCCCTCTCTTACTTTCCCCCCCCCCCTCTCACACAAACAATCACAAACAGACTAGGGACTAAGGGCCATGGCCTTTACCTTTTAGTGTTTGCGGTGCTTATTGGAGCGTGCTGTCTATGCCGTGGCCCAGCTCTCAACAATGGCCCGAGCAAAGATCCCATTTAGTTAAGAGCCCATAGAAGACATGTCTTGAGGCTAAACACAGAGTATAGCAAAGAGGGACGGAAGAGCAAAACAGAGAGGGGGAGTGAGCAAAAGAGCTGGTAGAAGACCAAGACAGAGATGAGATACTGGTAATACATGGGCGATGCTTATTGGGTAATTGGCTGGTGAAACCTAACCCTGTCTTTGTTGTCCAGTCATCTCTCCTTTCGCCTTGAAACCCAAACTTCTTTCTTCTTTAAATGATTGTTTAAAGTGTAACAAAACCTCCAAAACTACCTTTTCAGCTGAAAACCAATGCATATGGGTATTTTTTTAGTGTTGTTGATGAATTCAGGTCCAAATCTTGACACTTCAGTGCAACATATTTGAATTCTACATATTATATGCATAGTGACAGCCCTCTACTGGTTGAAACCCGGCTATTACAATTTAATTTTGCTATTAGCTGAAAGCAAAAGCTAATTGTAACAGCTATCATGAACGGTGAATTTAAAACAGTAAGTCCGACTAAATGTTGAAATAATGTAGACCAAGTGGATAAAGCCCAGCATTTGATGTGGTGCTTTTTCTGTAGCCAACGTTTTTCTTATACAACGGTATGAATGATATCTTACGAAAAAAGTTATTTTCCTCCTTTTTTGTTTGTTTTCCTACGAAATGTACAGCAACACTTGTCAATTTCCACTCATTACATGCATACAGTCTTTTCAAAATAAACCTCCATCTTCAAAGGAAACAACTTCCTTAGGTTTAGGCAATGTGTCTACGTGGTGTTTGCCGCTATTTATATTGCCTGGTTTACCTGGTTATATTTCCTGGTTCACAATTACATTAATTATAAACAAATTGATTGTGTGGAATATACACAATTCTAGTGCATTACTTTTCGTAGGTATAGTTGCGAACAGTGTATGAAAACATGGTGGAATTAGCAAGTTAGCTAGCTAACTAGCCAACTGTTAAATTAGTCAAATGTAACAACCTAAATTTTCATCCAGATTTTGTAACGTGTTGGTGGCTTAATTTCAAGTCCACAGAAAAGAGAGAAAAGGCTTGTACTGTCATTGTAATGGTACACTGGTTAGCCAACGACGATAGACGCGTCTGTGTATGTCTTAGCCCCTCAAAACTGGGTTTAGTTACACTTTAAACAAAAGGAAACTTCCTCACTCAACACCTGTATTAGTCACTTAACACTTGGCCTCATGAGTCCAGCGTTTGTCATTTTACCCCACTTGAAAGTCCAACTCTCTCCATCCCAGTAGACCAAGCAATCTCACCCTCATCTTGATTCCCTTCTGGTATTGTCAAAATGATGGAAATAGCAGCAATTCCTCAGTGAGTGTAGCTCTCTAATGGTGATGGGTGTTTTCTGCTGGCATGAAATTGCTAACTCATCTCCTGGAGGGCAAGATCAACCGTCATCACTACTGTCACGCCAGGTTTTATTCATCGCCTCGCTCTGCCCACCTTATGGTGATGGAGCACAACAAAGCCTCGTATTTCATGTGCGTAAACGCTCAATTAGGATCACGTCTGGCAAGGAGAGCGGGTCACAGGTATACGCCACTATCATGATGCAGAAATATTTTGACGAGCTTTGGCGTGTTTTACATCCTTTTCTTAGATTTTATCTTCCATGAAAGATCATTGATCTTTAAAAGGCAACTTAAACCACTTTTTGAGATGGCAAATTACATGTACAGTCACTTTATTACACTCACATCAATTGATGCTGGGACCCAGCTTTTAGTGTTAGTTATTTTTCAAATCACTTTTCAAAGATCTAACATACTCCGGGACACAGCGCCCCCGAATGACACGGCAATGTCACAATTGTTTTGTAAAATTAGCCCTCATTCACATATAGTTAACATTTTTCAACTTTGCTTAATGTATTTTTTTGGCAGCACTCGCCATTTCTGTGTCGCCTGGAATCCCACAATGCCTTGTAAAGTAAATTGCTCGCATAGGTGTGTCAAAGGCGGGTCTGTAAAGTGAAGCCAATGCGAAAGGGCATTAAACTTGCATTCTTTCTAATAACCAATAGGGGGCGCCTCCTCTGGTTGCAAAAAGAAGTCTGATTGTATAGAAGATTGTCAATGAGAAAATGACCTTACTTCTCATTTGATTCATTACCTCAGTAAACATTGTAAACATGAGTTTATGGTCTCAATCGCTAGTTTCAAGTCTTATTCAATACAGCATGATGTTCATTTAGTAAATTATGGTCCCATTTAGAGTCAAATAGGCCATAAAGCAGGGTATGCTTTAGAGCGTGGCTACCTTATAATTGATAATTCGCTAACACTGCGTTGTCCGGTCTGAGTGTCGTTCGTGTTTTCGTCTTACAACGGCCAAATACCAAGATGCCGACGGCCAAAATGTCGAACTCGAGGCTTCAAAACAACAGTTTCACAAACCAATGGGTGACATCACAGTGACTTTGTCCATGTCTTATATACCAACCCGATCTCATGCGAAGGCGGATGAATAGCACGATATTTTAAGGACATTCTGCGTGTCATGATAATGCATTTTAAGCTTTTAGCATCTCATTTAGCACCACATTGTTTCCCTGAAATGGTCACGTTATGTTTAGGCAACTAAACCATTTAGTTACGTTTCGAAAAAAAAAAAAAAAACATCAAAGCTGGGCTTAAAATAAGTACATAAACAGCGTAACATAAGTACAAAAAACAAACTCACAAACTTCACTTACATAACTTCAAAATAACTCAACAACACTTTGGGACATGAACACCGGTCTCCTGGTTGAAAGTTCAGCGTTTGGTGGACCCATCACTTCACCTCCCGCCCACCATGAGCAGTCTCTCACTTTTTATTCCATACGTCACTAGCTCTGAGCGTATCATATGCACTTGGATGCATTTGCATTGAAGTCAGTACAGACTACATGCCGTACAAATGATGCGTTAAAAGCAACAAAGGCGTTATTGCGTGCAAATGACCATGTCGATCATACGCCATTTGGTGAGACCAGGCTGTGTATACAGTCTATGGTCAAGGGTTATTCATGAGTCATTTATTTAGGGGCTTGAAGTGCTCTGTATGCTCCAAATGAGGCTCGGCCACTTTAAGAGCTACTTGACAAAACATGTTATATATTGAAGATTGTGCCGTAAAGCCAGTCAGAATGTGTTCTTGCATGCCAGGAGATATTTAATGATTAAGCACTCTTATTCCTCTACTTAGAATAAATCATACCATTTAATCCAACACCGTATACAGTCAGCTACTGTAGTCACTGTGTGATTGTTTAACTAATTGAAAAAAGTTATGCAATAAGTTATGAACAAGGCTGAAGAATAGTTCAGAAGTTAGCCAAACTCTAGACTTACCAAAAATTACTCCTATCACTGTTTTTTTTTTTTTAGATTTTAGAACCGGCTGTGGCGTCACAGAGCTGCTCGCCCAGCCGGGAGCAAGGTAGACTTAAATCATAGCTTCTCCTTTTTTTTTTCTGGACCTGTTTGGCCCACAGTCAGCCATGATGGATGGGGCAACAAAGTGAGGTCTGCTGTGGGCTTCAGCTGCTCTTAAATGTATGGGCAGGGGGCTGGAGAGATGGGATGAGAACGGAGCAGATGGAGAGATGAGATGGAGGGACCAGAGGAGATATATGAGGAGAAGGCAGAGGAGAGGTGATAGATGCCTACGAAGAGGAGCGATAGAAGGGCCGAGATGACCACGGAGAAGTTATACTATAGGTGGGCCGAGGGGGGGCCATGGTCAGCCTGTGATCTGTCTCTGTCAGATCAAGGAAAGGATTCTCTCCCTCAGATAATCTGAAATTTAACACCAGAGCCGAAGGTAAGGACGGTTGTGTGTGGGTGTGTGGAAATGCACCACTCACCACATGTTACCCCGTATGAGTGAGATTTATAGCATGGAGGGGAATGGAGCCTGGATGCTTCCTGATGAGCTTGACTTTGTTGGCTCACCATTACGACTGCAGCGAACCCTGTATGTTCTCAGACAGATGGGAAGAAAGAGAAGAGACAGAGATTAATGGGGCATAGTAAAGGAAAAAAGTTACAGATTAGGCTGTAAGAATTAAACTGAGATAAACTTTACTGTTTAAGCATCTGAGTCTCGTTGTACTTCTACTGTGTCCTTTTTTATCTTATATTCAGATGATTATCATAGTTAAAAATAAGCATCACCATTTTGTAAAAAAATGCTGACAGTATTATTATGTCTTTTGATCAGTCACATCGATTACATTACATGGATCCATAAACGCAAGAACTTGTCTACTATTGTGAAAGATCTTTTTTGAGAATTACGGTTAATGTATCCGCAACTAAAGACAACCTTCTAACATACATACATGCATGTGTTGAAATCTGACGATGAATCCTAATGACTCTGGTGATCCCAGATTTTTTTCTCTAGTGCCACCTTTGGTTTGAAATTTGTGGTTTTGAGTAAATTGTCTCAATAACTATTGGATGGATTGCAATGAAGTTTGGTACACACATTCATGCTCCCCTCAGGATGAATTGTAATCCCTTGGAAGTTCTCTGAACCTCTTCTCGTGCTTTCAATAGGTCCACATTTCACCTACATAATACCTGCAAAACTAATGACACTCACATCAGCCTCTACTATACTTTCTGTATAGTGCTAATCAGCAAATGTTATGCTAAACAAACAAAACTAAGAGCGTCTGATGTTTGCTCTTTGGCATGTTTGAAACATTATACCTATTAAGCACAAGCTGCTGTAAGCATTGTCATTGTGAGCATGTTATCATTTAGCACAAACAGTCTCGTAGAGTCATTAGCGTATCTGTAGACTTTTTTTTTCATTTATTTGCTAGTTTACACCCCTTTCTGAACAGGACAATAACCAACTGCATGGTAACGTTAACCTCAGCTCTAAATTTATTAACAAAACATAGCTTGATACTGAACCAACATATTCTCACTCCCAACTCATGAAATACCAAGGAGTTGGGAGTAGGTCAGTGGCCCTAGGCTTCAAACTTTGATGCTCAAGGTACCCTTCTAGCATAAGTTTTGGACATGTCAGGGACGGCGTCTCAATTTTTCGCTCGTTACATGCATGGTGTATTTTCAAAATAAACTTCCACTGTAGGTTTACTTAGTTTTAAGTTTACTTGGTAAGGTTAAGGCAAAAAAAGTACTTGGTTAGGCTCAGAAAAAAGATCTTGGTTTGGGTTAAATAAGTACATTCGTTATGTAAAATAAGTATGCTTGCTAAGTAACTTACGCACACGCCGTTAGTTAAGTACATGTGGTAAAATAACTTAACGTTGACATGGTTTCACACGGGACATGAACAGCAGCCTCCTGGGTGAAAGTTTGTTTCTTTGACCCACCTATCCACCCCAACCTCCTCCCTACACGGACTCTCTCGCTCTTTATACTACGTCAGTTACCCTGACTGTCTAATAGTGATGCGGATGGGTTTACAGTGGAGTTAGCTGAAAGTCCAGTGTGTCATAAAGACGCTAAAGGGTGCCTCAGTGCGTCAGTTTGAGAAGCCAAAGGTCACCAAGCATCGGTATTTGACGAGTTGGGAGTGAGAACGGGTTGACTGAACAAGTCCTCAAAAATGCATCCAAGATTATCAATGACTTCCTGCATGTCCTTTGAGTACTTTCAGATAGCACTTACTTAGTCCTTGTTGCGCCTGGTGGCACATAGGTCAAGGATTAAGGATCTCCACTCATCTCTGTTGTTTGCTTTCATCTCAATGCCGTTCCAGCTGTATCCCCTCGTCTTCATTTCTCCTTTGATGGTTCGCCTCCAGGTTGTTTTGGGCCTCCCTCTTTTGCGTTTTCCCTCCAGTATCCAACGCAATGCCACTTTTGTCATGTCATCCTATGGTTTCCTTAATACATGTCCAAGCCATCTCCATCTTCTTCTCATCAATATTGTTTCCACTTTCAGATAGTACTATCAGGAATATGTTTTTAAGATCATATGCATGTAAAAGAAAGAGAGGGATGTTTTATTTTTTTATTCCAGAAGCCATTACATTTGTGAACAGTCAGGTACAAGAGATGGTCAATTTAGCTTGTGCATAGATGAGTAAATGCACTTTTTGCACTTTTTGACATAATGCGTAGGTGTTGGATATGAGTGGCCAGCTATGGATTGGCCACTAACCTTATGTACTTAAACTTGTTCCTTACTTTATCAGTTCTTGTGTTTTTATCTGTGTGAATTAATCGTTTGTGCATATTTGTGTTCGCAAACATGTTTGCCTCAAATTGGGCCTTTAAGGGATGAATAAAGCATTTTAAATTGAATTGAAGATTAATGCAGACTGAATAAGTTAAAGGGAGATGAGAGGGGGAAAAACGCATAAACAGAAAAATACAGCGTTGCATGTTTAGAGAAAAGGGCAGAGAACTAAAGGATGGAAAGAAGAGGTGGCATTAGGAGAGAGGAGGAAGGAATGGATGGGGGAGTCAGAGGGGGGTTTTGTACCAAGGAGCACTATCATAATTGTCACATTTGATCAGGGAGGAACTCTAGTTAGCTTCATGGACCACTGCTTTTTTCCAAGCTCCCACCCCACAGAGGATTCAGCAGGCTGAGCATTAGACACACACACACAAACAGGCTCGCACACACTTTATGTTGCCGTTCATGTATATGGCCACACACGTACACACACATGTGCAATCGCACATTTAACTACCCTCATACACGCATGCGCATCTGCACAAATAGGAACAATAGAGGCAATAATAAGGAAGTTCTTTTGCAGTTCTTGGGATGTTTTATTCAGGTGTTTGTGTGCTTGGCTCAACACAACATCCCCAAAGCACTCATCTGTCTTGATTTGAGATATAGGCGGAGAAGAGATGCATTAACAAAGAGAAGGGAGGATTACGGATGTGTATCTGTGGGAAGTCTGAATGGAGGAGCGGTAGAGTGAAAACATTATGGTGTCTGTGTTATTTTTGATCGAATTTGGTGCACTGGCAAACTTCAAAGCGATTACTGCAAACAGGGATCATAAAGGAGAGAATGAATCCTAAAGGCAAGTGATAAGTACGGACATTCAGTCAGTCGCAGACGTCCTGCGGGGAAAATGAACAGCTCAAGTGAAAAACTAGTTCGAAAAACACATCAGTTGTATTTATGTTTAGCAAGTTGTCAAAGTGGCTGTGATTAAATTGGGCCCACTTTTTTTTTCCCTGGTACTAGCTAAGTGGGGGAAAAAAGGAAAGTGAAAAACAATAGTAACAATGCAAGTTGAACCCCGAAGGTCTGGCCTGTCCTTACTTGCTCTCATTCATGGGAAGCAAATCAAACACACCATTGTTCAGAAGCCATTTAGCCTCCACAAAATTAATCAACAGGGGCAATGCAATTGTCCGACAAGGCAGGCGTTTTGAAATTACAAAGAGGAGGAGTAGGAAAATTACAGTTGTTTTGATGATGGGCCCAGCAAAGGAGTTGTGGGTATCTGCATGCCTTTGGGCTTTTTCATTTAATGTCAGTATTAAGGTTTTACACATAAAACTCATATTAAGTCTTAATGTCGCTGAGCAATGTCTTGAATGATAACAGTAAAGGGGTTGACACTTTTTGGTAAACAATATGTAACTATAAAACAAGGAATCTCTGTCTGTCTGTCTGTCTGTCTGTCTCTCTGTCTGTATGTCCTTCGCATATCTCAAGAACCGCTCACCCAATCGACTTCACACTTGGCTGGTGTATTGCTGGGGACCCGAGGGAGTGCAGTGTTGAATGTAGTGCAATTTGAACAGATAGTGGCGCTATGGCAATAAACTTTACAGATCTACAAATTTTGAGCAATCGTCACAAAATTTGGTGCAGAACATCTCTGGAACAAGCTGGAAATAGTTCCTTTTTTTTAGTTTTTTGGTGTTTCATACAGTTTTGCAATAGTTGGTGCTCAAGATATTGCTCATCTGCTGTCAGCAGGGCTTATATTATTGTAATATCTCCTGAACGCGTAGTGCTGTTGCAACCACAATTGGTGGACATGTGTAGATATGATGTATGAGTGACCATAGCAAATTTGGTGCCATTTGGCCTACATGTGGCACTGTAGCAGCATCATCTAACTATAAAGGAAGGAATCTCTTGTCTGTCTGTATGACTGCCCTTTGCATATAGAAAACAGTTCATCCAATCAACTTCACACTTGGCGGTAACAAGCAGCCATACCACAGTTCGCGACAAGACTGCAAGCAGCACTTCTAGGCCAATCGCCCTGTTCCCGACGGGAATGTGCTCCGAACAGGCACTACACTTGTAGCAACAAATGGGAAAAGTGGGAATACAATGTGTTTATTTGGACGTATAAACACCTAGGTCTACAGTACATACAGTATATACTAAAAGTGATGATTCTCACACTCTGTCCTCGTCTGGTTAGCTCCTTCTACTAGTTCTTCTTTAGTGTCTGTACAGGAACACTCCCTCTGGCTACAGCAGATGTCTGCTAATCAGGTCAAGAGGTTCCACTAACATGTGCTGATGTGTACATACATGGTACATACATGTTATGCAGTTACATGGACAATGCAAAGCTTGACCTAGCTGCTTCCTGAAGCATGGCCACCAGAGGTGCATGTCAGCTCCAGTGCTGCGAAAGTGTTATATTACTGCTAAGGGTAATGTAGTAGATGACTGAATGTATGAAAAGGCCTGTAAGATGAGATACAGCGGCAGTCAGTGAGTTCTGCGAAAAGGTTTTTTTTCCTTACAATCATGAGGCAAAAAGCCTTTATCTCATGAATGCTGATGAATGTTTGACGATATTCGTTTTCTCAGTCATGAAATATTTTCTGCGCATGGAGACAACGCCATCTGCTAATTAACTCTGAGAAAAGAGATGCTGCGTTTGTTCTCAAATGTGAGGAAAAGTACAGTAAAGTGTATCGATATCCATTGGAGATTTTAAGAAGCTTTGTTTCTTTTCGGCTTTGTTTTGAAAGGAAAAATATAGTGCAGAACTTGTGTTGAGAGAAATTCCCTTTGGTTTAATAAAGTGGAATCACATAAATATATTTTACAAAGAAGCTCTCAATCGCTGTGCTCTCTTCAAACTGGCTACATCAGCTATAGTATAGTGTGTGTCTGTGCGTGTGTGTGTGTGTGTGTAAGACTGTCTGTTTTTGTCTATCTATACCCAATGTGTGTAAATAGGCTCCAAATCACCTTCCATGTCTCTCTGAGATACTGATGGAGCTCTCCGTGGTGCTGAAATCTTCTTTTTATGTGTGTGTGTGAGTGCTACTCTGTGTTTGTGGGTTTTGCAGTGTGTTGATGTGTGTGTGTGTGTGTGTCTGTCACTAAAACCATGATCTCTAAGCTTCGATGAGCTCTCCATGGTGCTGAAATTGCAACAAACTTGGCGTGCTCTGCATTCCTTTCCATCATCCAACTTTCATTATGTCACTATTTTAGCTTCCCTTTCACTGTTTATTCTGAGTAACAAGGTCACACAAGGTAGTAGCCAGAATAACCAGGCTGGATAATGAGAATTGTCATTCATTTCTTCTTCAAATCACAATATGAGACAAAACTGAATTAATTACGTGGATGCAGCGGATAGCGCTATAGTCCCACACGGGACTAATGAATGGATGACATTAGCAAGAAGCTATCGTATAGCTTGCCTAGAGGACATTCACTAGTGTCTAATCTTTCCTACATCCTTTGTTTTGCAAATTAAATTAAATTCCTCATCTCTGTTTTCTTTTCTTTTTTTTATTGTGAGGAGCTTTGTGCTGGGAGACAATTGTTTATTATGCCATTTTGGATGATGTCATTTGCATGGATGGTGGCTCTGAGTGGTCAAACAACCCTCTTTTGCCTTTTGGCGGATGCGACGAAAAAAGGCAGAAAATCAAACATGTTCCGAAAACTTTAATGACAGACGAAAGTTTCGGACTCGGTGTGTCAACGTGATAGACACAACATGAGGTTGTATATATAATTAAATACAGATTTGGTGTGCTTTTATATGCCTTATGTTTAAAATGTTCCCCATATGAATGAATGTATCAAATTAAAAAAAATATTTGTAGCATTGTGCTGTAGGCCTACTAGACTCCATCCAGCATCTATCTAGCTGTGGATTAACTTTATACAGTCCATTAAAGCATCTGCCAACCATCCCCATTATAACAGCACGGGGAAACATTTATAGTCCTGACAATGTGATTGTTCTGTCTCTGCCAAGAATGTTGCAAAATGGGCTGTCGATGAAAAATCTCCCTTTCTAGTGATGCTGTTATTCCGAGGTGTTGTCTTGCCAACTGCTTGATGTATGAAGATGTGAGGATGTCATGTTTGAATGATGTCTGCGTACTACCCTGGACATTTAGTATGGAGAGGAGACAGACGCCTGAGCATTATCTGTAGTGCGCCTTCTATTAGAATAGTTAACCTTATCAGAATTCCCCTTTTTTTCCAATTATTTATTGGAAAAGATAAATATTAAAGAGATATTTCTGACAGTCAGTAAGTGAATTAAAGGTGGCGAGTGGAGAATTTTTCATCAATACGTGTAGGCGCAGTATTACTCGTGATGGCATATTCTAATGCTAATAAATGAGCATGATTATCGCAGTCGCAGTCAGCCTCCCTTTTGATCTGCTTTGTGCTTTCATTTGGTCCAATTTGGGAAGCCACAAATTTGATTCTCTGCAGAAATCCTCTTGGGCGAATTGCAAAATGTTCATAGAAAGTCGCTTACAAGAGCTGTGGAGTATGGGGGAAAATTATCAAGCAGATCTTTCGGCACATGCAGAAAAAAACCCTAGTTTCTCTTTTATAATCATAGCTAGAGTAAAGACACCAAAACACATGCATTCTATGCAGACATTTCAGATAGTACAGGCCCATTTAGTTTTAATACTACAGTATTAGTGTCACTATTAATCAGACACACAAAATCATCACTCAGCAATTAAAAATGGATGTCAGTAATGCAATGCATCAACTCATTGAACTGATACAACTCTCTAAGCCCCTGCACCAAGTAAGTAGCATATTTCCAAACATGAAATTGTTACAAAAAAAGTCCAGAAATTCAAACCAGGGTCTATTTACATATAAATAAATATTTTTAGAGACAAAGGAAATCTAGCAAACTCATGAGTCGCACAAATTTATGGACTTGCAGTACCTGACACGCTGTAATCTAGCAGACACAGTCCAGTGATAGCTTCTATTTTCTCTGTATCATTTGCCGCTGCATGTGTTCACTGAGCCCATGAGCAATTTTCAAATCTTGGTTGTGAAAGTAATACCGTCCACTTTTGTCTCCAGAGACACGGACTTCATTTTCACATGGTGTTCCTTCTGGCTTCCTCTGCGTTCTACTCCCAGTGTATAGCGTCTGGTTGTTGTACACAAATTCCATTGTATACAGAAGCTTCCATCTTCTTTGGTGTAGATATAGTTGATGAGGGTAAAAGCTTAAAGTATAGAGTGACTTCATTGTGCCCCCAAAAAAATGGATGATTAGAACTGCAAGAAGACCTGCAAAATATATGATGGATGGAATATATGGACGGCTGGTAATCCGTCTACGCTAGAAGAGCTGCACCGCTGCAGCTCCTCCTCCACCTCCAAGCCTTCAAGAGAAGCACTTGAGCTGACTAATGTCCCTCCACTTTCACTCATCCATATGCAAATATATGCTGCAAGGATACCGCTCAAAATCTAATCACATCATCTACTGTACAGAGGATGCCTGTGATATAAGTATGAAATCTGAAGTCATGAAAACAGCAAGGTGGGATCATTGCATGTTTGTTCCTTACATTCTCCTACATTTGAGAATACTTCTGGCAGAGTGCCCGAAGAGCCAACAAGGCAACATATCCTCATAAAACAGTTCACATGATGCAAAAAGTTATTTTGTTGTGTTATTTTTCATGTGTTTTCCAATTAGTGTCCAGAAATACGAGCAATCGGTGCACCTGTGCAAGCTCCTGCAGCGTTTTGGCAACAAAACTACTTGGTTAGGTTTATGAAAAGATTGTGGTTTGGGTTAAAATAACTACGGAAGTGGCGTAACTTAAGTGCTGAAGTAATGTGATGAATAAGTTAATGTTTGGGTTAAAATAACTACAGAAGCGCAGTTACTTAAAGTTACGTGACAAATAAGTTGAGCAATCTACTGGGTGAAAGTCCGGTGTTTTTTCGACCCACCTGTCAGTGCCCCGATCCATCCCAGCTGCAGGATCTGTTCTGCACATGTTCAGGCGCACCTAACCAGTATCGCCTTGCGGGAAGACTCATCCCTACTCAGCCTCTGATTGGCTAGTGGCTTCTAAATGCTAACTGTAGGTAGCCAATAGCTATGATGCTAACTTGCGCTTCGGGGCTGACAGTGGTTCAGTAGGGGCGGGTTTTTCCTGCAAGGCATACTTGGTAGGTGTGCCCGCACATGCGCAAAACCTGACACCACCATCCATCCCGACCACCTTGACTTTTGTCGCTCTTTATGTCACCAGTCCTGGCTCTCGATTACATGATTTATACATGAATTATAGTGCATTCATTTTTGTAGGTGTATAGCTACGAACAGTGTGTGAGAACAGCAAAGACATCAGGGGTGGCTGTGGCTCAGAGGATAGAGCAGGTCGTCCACCAATCGGAAGGTGGGTGGTTTGATACCCGGCTGCTCCGAGTCACGAGTCGATGTGTCCTTGAGCAAGACACTTGACCCCAAAAATTGCTCCCGAAGGCATAGCCATCGGTGTGTGAATGAGTATTCAGATTAGTCCACCAATCGGAAGGTCGGTGATTCGATACCCAAGTGTCTTGCTCAAGGACACATCGGCATGTGACACATCGACATGTGACTCAAGGACAAGTGTGTTGCTTAACCCCAAAAATTGCTCCCGAAGTCATAGCCATCGGTGTGTGAATGAGTATTTAGATTAGATCCTGATGGGCGTCCAGTTGGCACCTTAGCAGCCTCTGCCATCAGTGTATGAATACGCTAAATTCAGTGTATGAATGTAGTGTAAAGCGCTTGGAGTGGTCGGAAGACTAGAAAAGCACTACATAAATGCAAGTCCATTTACCATTGTGTACCATCTATGAGCAATGTAGAAACTTTTTTTTTTCAAAAAATTAACTATTAACACTGACATGGGGGTGATTTTTTTTCAGTCCCAACTAAAGATCTGTACATGAGGCTGCTAATTTGTTAAAAAAAAAAAAAAAAAAAAGTTTTATTTAACTCTTTAAGTTTTGTACTTTGCTTCATTGTACTAACAGTGTGGTGTTCCTTTTAAAGTGATACATACAGCAGTAGTAGTAGCCTGTTGTTCCAGACTGATGCCAAACAAATAGGGCCCCATGTCCCAAATCAGAGGAATAAGTGAAGAGTAGGCAAATTTACATCTTTGCATGTTGCACTTGCTGTATTTGGAAAACTGCGCGTGCTGACGTCACTACGGGCGATGGTAATGTGTGTGTGTGTGTGTGTGTGTGTGTGTGTGTGTGTGTGTAGCGGGGGGTGAGGGGGAGGGAAGGGTTTCGATGTGAACGCGCCTGACGGATCCCCTGGCGGAGGGCAGCGAGGGCGCGCATCTCCGTCCTCCTCCTCCGCTTGTTCAGCGACTGCAGGGGAGCCAGATGCCCGACTGAGAGCCGCTGCCTGTGGATAACCTACCGATCCCCACATGCCAGAGCAGCCGAGAGACACAGACACATTCCCGCACCTCTGACAAGGGAAGAGGAGAGAATAATAAGGGGTAGCAAACGGAGTAAGATTTTTTTTTTGCTTTAGTATATATATATTTTTCGTTGTTCCAACCTCTGCTGCTTCAGATGAAGAGCTTCCTTGGACTTGGAGTACCGGGCATCATCATCAGTAGAATAAATCCCACTCAGCCTCTTCTGCTGCTGCTGCGGCGCTGCTGCCTGTGAGCGCGTCCTGGAATATACAGCGTGCCTATATGCGCAAAAAAAACACCATGGAGATTATATGACGTGGATTTATTTTTTGGAACAAAAACTGGACAACCTACAAAAGCGACTCGTCTTTTTTCATTTTCTTTTTCATCCTTTTGCGTCCTTCTGTTCCGTTCTTTCCGTTTTGATCTATGGCTACTTTATGATTTCACGTCCTTAAGCGTTCATTCCTTTTATTTTTCATTTATTTATTTTTTCTTCTTCTTCTTCTTATTATTATTATTATTATTATTGGTCCGTTTCGGAAGGCGCAGAAGTGGGATGCCTCGCAGAGAACATTGGTGTGGAGAAGAAGAAGAATCCTCGCAGCAGCAGCAGCAGCGAGGCTGAATGAATGATAGTCTCCCATCTCCATCTGAGACGTGCCATGGATGGGAAACTTAATTTGTACCCACGGAACCGATCGGGGAATAGCCGTCGCATCAAATAACTGCTGCTGACAAGCGATCAGGTAAAAGCATCTTATCTATTATCCAACTCAACCACCGTTTGGTGTCTTTTTGCGCCATGATGTACTCCAGATTTGCTTTTTGCAGTCTGCCCGGCGTATTTATTTATTTATTTATTTGATTCCTGACATCCTTGTGTGTGTATAAAGATCAGTGTGCATGAGTCCGGTGGTTTTTAATGACGCATAGAGTCTCCAGATTGAAACTGGAGCTTCATTTTTTTTCGCACAGGACTGAATATGCGCGGGGGATGTTGCGATCTGTGAGCCTGAACCGAAGTACCGCTCACAGGAAAAATACATACACCCCCCAACAGTTGAATTACAGCCCCATTAGTTGAGCACAGGTGGACAGCAGCAGCCTTGATGTGAATGCTGAATCCCCTCAGTGGTAGAGAGACACACAGGGAGCTGTATTGGTTTGCCTCTGAAGCCGCTGGCAGAACCTGTAACTTTGCGCAGTGTGCCAAAAGAAATACACACACACCCACACACACACACACACACACACAGCACATTGTGCGCACATAAGCCTGCACGACACTTTTTATTTCCACCTGACTCGCCTCTCCCAACACACACACACACACACACACACACAATGATGGTGTTCTCTTCTCCCTCTCTTTATGGGGGTTTTCCACGATGCCATTTTGAGTTTATAGAGCAACATTTCTAAAAATCAGAGCTCCACCAATCCTTAACAGTGCCTCTGTTGTGTCTGGAAAATGATTGTTGGCATGGAGGATTATGTCTCTCCTTCTCGTGTCCCTGGTTTTTAGTTTTAGAGGACTGATGCCGATGTGGTTCTTCTTCCCGACCTGTGCGCAACTGTGCGCACCAGGGTGAGCAGGGTGCCTTCTCTTCTGAATGCTAAAGAGCCAGGATGAAGCGTGCACTAAGGGATTGAAAGGGGTGGTGGTGGGGGTGATGCTTGACTTACATCCGTACTGGCATCTTCACCACGCAACAGAAAGCCCTTTGAAAAGCTACCTGATCACGCACTGAGTGAGGTCCGATTTTCTGTGTGTGTGTGGGCGCATCTCTCCGGCTGCCGCAGTGCCGCTTCTTCTTGTTACCATACAGACTATTCGAATGATTCGAATGATTCGAATGATGTTTTTTTTTTTTTTTTTTTAATCGAGTCTGAGGAAACGGTTTCCCCCAGACGGATGGCCTTGTCTCCTTGTCTCCCCGATCCCACCCCCTCCACCACCCCCGGTGTAGCGAGCAGGTGGCTCCGGTGACGCTGAACGGGAACGACAAACCAGGACGCACGACCAACGGGGAGTGCAAAAAGGAGCCTCCTCCGAGCATCCTCCTCTTGTCTGCTGTCCCTCGTTTTTCTACCCATCTGTTGAGCATGCATGCAGCCTCGTGCGTTCTCTATATACACACGCAAAGAAAGAAAATCCAACATTTTTGATTTTTTTTTTTTTTAGTAAATAACATCCAGGGGTTAGATCATTTAATTATTTCAGAAACAAAAAGGGAGAGAACAGTTTTCAGGTTTACATGTTTTTAACATTTTCTTGGTAAAAGGAGGGAGTGAAATCATTGAGGAGTGAAGAGATGCTTTGAGATGTTTCCAACTGGGAGAGGAAAAACATAAGAGGGTCGTCTGACTATCTTCTCCACCTCAAAACAAACTCCCCATCAAACCCTCTTTAAATAATAATGGAGTGCAACACACACATGGCAGCAAGCTGACCTCGATTAATTTTATTCCCCCATGTAGCCCATCTGTGGCATGTTGGAACAATTTCCTACAATATTCCCACTTACTCCACCACTGAGTCGAGTACAGCAGCACCGTGGGTGAACTGGTGGAGGCTATTTAACAGGGACACTGATTCACGAGCTGTCTCTTTTGGTTCTTGGCACCATTTGGGATTAACAGGTCAAATTTTAGCCTGTTCAGTGTTACTCATATTCTGGAAAGGAAGTCCAGTGATCATGTAATGGATTTTTTTTTTGAGAAATCAAAAGAAAACTATACATGATGACCATTTACTGACTTCTCATTTGGAGAGCTCTCTGTATACTGAATGTGAGCAGTGAATAATAACATTGCCTCTAAAAAACGCAGTGAATAACCTTGTTTGTTTTATTTCTCCGGGCTGCTGTCGGAACTAATGGAGCCGGCAGGGCTGTGTCCCCTTTTAGCAAGAGATGAGCAACCCCAACGGATGATGGCTGATGAGTTGGATGTGAGAGAAGGCTCCTCTTTAACCCCGGCTGTGTAGAGGACAAAAGGGTGGTGGGAGGGGGGGCATTGGTTCAGTAAAGTCTCTGAGTTCAGTAGCCTATGGATCTGTGTTATGTTCATTCTGACATGTTGTCTCACATGTTGTGAGGCACTGTCTAATGGGCTCAGAGAACATTGGCTCCCAGTGTTGGACTGGTATGATTTTTCTTTTTTTAAATATGGCTTCCAGATAAAGTTCTGTGAGTGTTTTGCTCTTCGGGAAAACTAGATCTAATTTGGTTTTGGTTAATTTACAGTGTGTGCCACAACTTGCCACCCCTCCCTGGTGTTTGATACATTTTGCTAACCTTTGTCTTCCCTGTAGGAAATACAAGAGGTCGACATGACAGTGACAAACCAAGATTATTTCATTTAGTTTTAAATAAGGCTGTCAAACTTAATGCACTAATGACACGTTAACGCAAATTCATTTTAATGCCACTAATATCTTCGACCCATTAACACAACTTGTGCGAAGGAGGCTAAATAGCGCTCTAAACTTACACTAAAACACAAAATTTTGGTGAGGAAAAACTGCCATCGCCATTTTTCAAAGGGGTCCCTTGACCTCTGACCTCAAGATATGTGATGAAACCCACGAGTCTCCCCTTTACAGACATGCCCACTGTATGATCATCACATGCAGTTTGGGGGCAAGTCATAGTCAAGTCAGCACACTGACACACTGACAGCTGTTGTTGCCTGTTGGGCTGCAGTTTGTCATGTTATGATTTGAGCATATGTTTTTAATACTAAATGCAGTACCTGTGAGGGTTTTTGGACAATATTTGTCATTGTTTTGTGTTACTTGATTTCCAATAATAAACATATACATATATTTGCATAAAGCAAGCATATTTGTCAACTCCCATGTTGATAAGAGTATTGGATACTTGACAAATCTCCATTTAAGGTAGATTTTGAACAGACAAAAAAAAATGTGTGATTAATTTGCGATTAATCAAGATTAACTATGGACAATCATGTGATTAATATTAATTAAATATTTCAATCGATTGACAGCCCTGGTTTTAAACCATTAAACCAGCTTTAATTGCAGTACATCATAAAAAAGTACACCCAACCCATTCCACCCAATTTTACAAAAGAAAAGAAATATCATTAATCTCTATTGGTATCTAGCCAGATAGTTTTGGTTTTATTTGGCTGGATTTCAAGAATTCTGTTTACTAGACCCAAGTGCAGAAAATACAGCACACATGTTATTTCTGACTTAAGAAACCTTTTGTTCAAGTCAGTGCAAAACTAGAAAATCTGCTGCCAGAGTGTGTTGGCAAACTGAACCAACTAACGACCTCTCTTAGCGAGGCTGACTGGAGTGGAGGGAGCTCGACGTTGGTGTCTGCAAGCCCTGGCAACCCAGATCTGGAACAATAAGGCATACTGTATGTAGTCGGCTAGGTATAGGTGAGGTAAATGATAAGGCTGATCAGTCAAAGCAGAATATTGGCCATCAATCCCAACCAATGGGATTCCTGAATGTGAAGAGGACACCCAGAATTCAGCACCCTGGACAGCGGTGGCAGCAAAATCACATTTAAAAAGTTGATCGCAACATATTTTGAAAGAAACAATATCTGGGTTACTGTTGACAGCGTGCTCTGTGGATCGTCCACAGTAAGGTGGACTATTTTTCTTCAAAAAAGGTGTTGCTGTTTAGTTTTTATTCAATATATATTTTTTCAATAGTGTGAGCGACACAAGCTAAACTCCATTCAACTCTATTTGATAAGGGGTGGCAGCAGAATCTCAGACAGATAACTCAAAACCTGGTCAAATAAAACCCAAACTATATGGCTGTATATCACTAGGAGAAAATGTGTCTGATCGAGTATATACTAAACTTTAAAGAATATACTAGCAGAGACATTTGTTTTGTATAAATGCTGTCCAGGATCTGTAAATTATTAAAGTGGAAAACATTTAGCATGTTGAATATGAAGTATTTAGGTATTTGGCTTACCTGTGTGTGTGAGAGTTCATGCATGTGATTCGCAGTACTCTATGTAATGGTGATGACATGTAGCTTGCAAAAGAACACGCCGCCTTTGTGGCCCATGATGCTGGCTTCCATGTCTCCGAGGGTGCAGATCTGCCATCTTTTCTGTTTGTGTTTTCTTTTGTTTCGGCTGGAGTTGTTCCAGACGCAAAACCCTCCGCTCTGGGTTTGTGTGTTCCACGCCAATCTGGCCGAGGCCAGCATCTGAGGACATCTCCAGAGATCTCTCTAGCTCCTTTTAGCAAGAGCCTCCTTATGGGGATCTCCTTGTGGTTCCAGGCTGTGAGATCAAGTGCCTTTTTCACAGTTAGAGTCAGATGTCTGCCTATTGTGGCGCTACTACAGAGTGACATGTTGGAAAAATGGATAGAGAAGCCTTATATGTTTGCTACAAAGCCACAGTACAAGAGCTGATCAGTGTAACAATGTGTCATGTGTGTAGGTGAAGGCGATGTTTTGTTTATTGACGCGAAAAGGGTGGTGATTGGGTCCCATGAGGCGAGTATCTGACTGTTTAAAATTGAATATAAACATATTATAGAATCATTTAACACCCTTTAATATTGAGTGTGAAGGAAACTTCATATCAATCAGATAAAAAAAATCCACATTTATTACATAATTAAGTTATGAAGATGGTCAATTTTGACTGAAGCACAGCGGGAAGGTTAAATGGGACGGAGAAATGAGACTGCACGTAATGACTGCAGCGCTATCATTGAATGATCATCGGAGCAGCTGCTGGGAAACGCTAGTGACAGTGTGACACATATCAGCTGAAGATGTATGAAAACCACCCGGTTATGTGGCAGTTTCATAACTGCCCATAAATGTGATACTAATAATATCTTCAATATCCGCCCATGTGCTAATGGTGGCAATGTTAAATCTTTCTCCCTCTCTCGCTCACACACACATATACTGGACATACAAATCTCTCCCCTCACCGTTCTCTCTCCATTTCACGTCTCGCTTTCACTCAAAACGTGCCAGATCATACACTGACACACACACACACACACACACACACACAGCGGGAGGGAGAGAATACAGTATGCATAGTGATAGTGGCACGTGTGTGCCTGCATGCTGTTTGAATAGTGCATATGGAGCAGGGGCCAGGCGACAGCTCGGTCTTGCCTGGATCACTGCACCCTGGCTGGGCCATTGTTCCTCTGACCCCCCCCCCTTACACACACAAACACACACACTTCCTCCCCTTCAATGGCCTTTCCCTAACAAGCGTCCTGTTCTCTCCTCCTCCTCCTCATGTCTCTTTTCCTTCTGTTCTGTAGCCATTCATCCATCCTATTGTTTCACTATTAAGGTGTTATCCTTAAGACTTCTGTGGTTTCCAATATTGCTCTTTTTTGTTAGTTTTAACATTGTCAGTGACCAGATATGATTAATCCAGGTGTACACAGCACTAGGACTGTCTTTCTTTGATACATTACTAATGACAGTACCCTGAAACATCTCTGTGTTCAGAGCTGTGAGCAGGCAATCCTGACTGTATGGGTTGTAGAGCTGCTGCAGTAATGGGCCAATTACACGTCACATTAAATCGAAGAATGCTTGAGGTGATTGGTTGTGAGCAAAACCATACAAATAGCCTTTTTTTTTCTCTAGATCTGGCCACAAAATTGATCGATTGCAGACAGTTTTTATGTTAGCCGGCATATGATGTTTTTTTTTTTGCCGGTATCACATGTCCAGTAGATTGAATAATCAGTGGCCAAAATGTCTATTGGGAAATATGCCAAATAAATGAATGAATTAATAAACAGCATTTTAAATAGCTTTATATTGTAAGATACGTTGCCAAGACAAATTTAAATATGAACTTATATTGTACAAAAGTGTACATTCCTACGCTGCGATTCTAATCTGATACACTTTCCCAAATTCAGCGAATGTCTCCTCACAGTCCGCTAGCTGTCCGTTCTGTGTGCGCGCTAGAAAAAAAAGCTGGTCTTCATACACAGCCAGCTGACTGTGTAAATGGGAAACTTAAAATGTGGCTTGGACCAAGCCACTAGGTACCAAATGTCATTTATTTTTTACTATCAAAGCTTCTATTGAGGTTTTCAAATGTCTGTCGTCATATGACGTTTTTTGACCGCAGTGAAAATGTTGTTTTTCAAAGGCTAAACGCCAACAGATATGGATGGATTCTAAATGGGCGGAATAATTGTATATTGACAGCCTTATTGGCTGTAAAGTAGTAGCGTAAACCCTGATTGCAGGTTTGACTGGAGAAGTTTTGATGGTACTTTGTATTGAGTTAGTATTGAGTACCAATACCCAGCCCTACAAAGCTATGGTAAAGCATAGGTTTATGTATCATTTTAAGTTGGGTGTGGCTATTTTCTTCTCTCGTTGTGGCCGGGTGAGCCTGTTCCAATAATTTCCACCAACAACAAGACTTAAGACTTTTCATCGCCACTTGTAGAAACTCTGCTGTCAGCTCTCTGCACATCACCCATCACCGGCCAAGGCTACCGCTTAGCAAGGGACAGAGGACCATTGAGAGAAAAAAAAAAATAGATCAGGGGTAAAAGATTGTCTAAGTGCAAGTATCTACTTTCCACTTCTCCTCTCCTCGGCGTCATACATCGTGCCCTCCTACTTCGTATGCTCTGCCATGCTCCATTTGGAGTCACAGATGCCTCTGTCACTGGGGCGGCATTCATTTGGCGCGGCCCGGGGTGACTGTGTCAATATTTGCAGTGAGTGCCATTTTGTTTTGGGGCGCTCTATAAGCATGACTGGGCTCGGGCGAGGCTAAGGCTAAAGGAAAATCAACAGGAAACAACAAAAAAAAAAAAAAAAAACGACCCCGTAGACTCACTCTCTACAATTAATTAAGCCTTTTGGCAAGAAAAGTGAAAGAATGGGCCTCCCTGGGAATAGATAGGTTGGGGGGTTGCAGGAGGATGAGGGAGGAAGAGAAAACAAAACAAATTAATTGCTTTGAATTGCAGGGATAATTCACATCTCTGATTAATATCGATCGCAAGAGGGATAAGAAACTGCCACAATACAACCGTGGAGAACAGTTAATTCAATGAGGTTTTTTTTGTGTTAATAACTCTCTTTGTGCGAAGATGAACGAGGAGCTCTTGCAGGGCAATGACTGAGCAATCTGAGGTGGTTGCTTTGGCGTGCGTGGATCTGTGTTTTCATGCGCTCCTGTTGAGTGACTGACTGCAGTATTATTTGCCTTTTATGTAATGTTTTTCATAATGTGTGTCCCTTGGGGATAGAGAAAGAGCAAGAGCTGGCAGATTGTATTGATTCAGAGCATCTAAAGCTGCTTTTTTTTTTTATATAGCGTAGTATAGGAGGGCCCGCGAGGTTCGCCCAAGCTAACTTGTTTTCATGATTGCTTTTTCTTTTGGTTGCTTCTCAGCAACTTACTGAACAAGTCTTGCCTTTTCATTTCCATCCCATCTCTATGCCTCTCTCTTCTTTTATTGCCCTTGTTTGTCTCTATATATTCTTGCCATAACATTGCCATGCACTCGTTCTTCTCTATTTTTGCTCACTCCTATTATGTAATGGAAGATGTCCGCACTCCCCACATCCGCAGACAGCTACCCTTTTGCCAGCTAGTTCTACTGCTTAACTTCAGCGTTCAGAGGGCGCAGACTCATCTGCCTTAGCGCATTGGCCTCGTCATCAGCAGGGTGCCCTGCTGTGACACCCATCGGCCTCCATTACGGCTCCTTATAGAGGAGGACGCTTCGTGTTTGCGGGCCAACAAGTGGAAGGCTGTGCTCTGCCGAAGCAGATGGAAGGAGCCTGGACTCCTTTTGTGGTGGGGTCTAATAGGATCTGATGTGTGCGTGTGTGCGTGTGTGTGTGTGTGTCCAGTGTTGCAAGTGGTAAACACGATGTCTTGTGCATCCAAGTGCTTTTAGTGGGAAACAATGAAAAATCACAAAAGTGGACCCTACTGCAGGGCTTTATTTTGGGAAAAAAAAAAAAAAAGAAAAGGAAATTTGCATTACAGCAGCAACATTCTGAGGATGTTGATGTGAATAAGGCATTACATATTCCCATTTTTTTTTATTTACAAAGTAAGAGATTACCCTGAATAAGGGTTTCTATAACTCCCTAGGATGTTACTGTACATACAATGTTCTTGGAATGTGCTCTGCTTGCCTGTTTGAATTAAGGTTAAGATAAAACATATATATATCTGCCAGGCATTCAGGGTCAAAGGCTGGCCAACACTACAAGACGACCTGTTATGCTAAATTTAACAGTTTTGTTCCTATAGTGTGTGGTGAGCAATGATTTGGCAGATTCCATTCATGAACAACAAGAGTCCCGACTCTCAAAACTGGAAATATTACGAAATCTCTCACGATGAAATGTGACTTTAGCGTAAACAAACATAGCGGACGAAATGCAGGAAGAATTAGCGATGTTAGTTTTTGCACTACTTTGCACTGAAAATCCACAAATGATGGATGGATGGATGAAGTCAAGGAGACATATTAAATAGACACTCGTGTTGTTGCCACAAATTAACAAGTTGGTCCTCCTGAGGTCCATCTTACTACTACTTTATGCTTCGCGTTTTGCATTAGCTCACGCATAAGCCGCAGCCTCCATTGACGCCGGTTGCCGTCCTTCCGCTTCAGTCAGCTTGGTTCCCAATTGGCTATTGTTCTCTCCCACGTGGCTGCATCATCGGCTGTCCTCAGGGTTCCCCACACACACAACAGGGTATCCAATCATGATGGACTTCCGAAGCAGATCGGGGATGTAAAAAAACACTCTGAACATACCTCACACCACAGGAATATCTGGGAAGATAATCTTTAGAACCATCAAACAATGTTGGCTTTGCTGACCATGGGAGAGGGGGAATCAGGCTCAAAATCAGCTTGATTCTCGTGTGGTGTGTACCCGGCAAAATATGCTGCGATTTTTATGTGCTGACAGTTTTCATGCTTCATTAGTTCAGTGCGAGTCTGTGTGCTATATGTGTATACATTGATGCATGTTGTGATGACCCATGCCTGAGCTGTGTGTGTGGGTGTGGGGTGTAGGTGTGGAGAACCTCCACAGGTCCAGTGGCTTGTCAAAGCTGCAGCTTGTGTATTTTCAATGAAATAAAGTGGACGGGTGGACTTCCAGCCCAGAGACATGCTGGGTAAAATCCCAGTGTTGGCAGGTGTGTACATTTGACAGCGCAGAGTTGCCATGGAGACAATTAACCGAATCCCTGTAGTGCATACTGTAATCATGTTTTCTGCGCATGTTAAAAATTTGAAATTAATGGAGATTGATTGCGTCTCTGCGTGAGTCCATGTGTTTGTTTGCACTCTGAGGCCAGTATACATCCTTCAGTGTCTGATTCACGATTTCTTTTGAACTTGAGTGTTACAGAGAGAGAGAGAAAAAAGAGATAAAGTGAACAAGTGAGAGAGACGTACAGAGGTTCTACTGTAATAGCTTTGGACTGCACTGAGAAAGTTGCATGCAAATGTAGCTCTCCACAGTGGATAGAAGTCTGCATATATTAATGTAACGACTCTTGATACTGTTAAACGGACTCATTTACAGAGTGAAGGAGACTTGAGGTAAGAGGTCAAGTAAAGAAAAACAATGCAGCTGCAAGTGGCAGCATCCTGTTGAAAGACTACACTCCACCAATTTAGCATCACACTCCTACAACGCTGTCGGACTCACGATGGACAGTTAAATAACCATCAAATTCGATGCAGCAGAACCAGCGATATCGTCTTGTTTTATTCCAAACATTCCTCTTTCTTGTCAAAGCCAGACACCTACATTACACTAAATGCAACGCAACAGCTGCCAGTTTGTTGAGAGATTTTAGGTGTGTTATGGGAGGAGGAAGCTCAATCCTTTTTAACTCCACATTCCCAGATTAGTTTAATTTTCAAACTTGTAGTCTTCAGCCCCAACCGACGATGATTCAAGTGACATCTTGAGCTACAAAAGACTATGCTATGCCCAATGTAAAATCAAGTTTTGCTCATTGTTTTGTATAGGAGATTAATAGTTAACAAATATCTTTATTCCATAAAACACATTTGGTTACTTTGAGATAAAGTACACCGTGCAATGCACTGTAATTCATGTATATACAACAAAATAAATTTGTATGCAATCTACTTATTTGTGAATCAGGAAGTATAAAGAGCGACAAACGCTGCATAGGGAGAAGGCTGACACCAGATTTTTGCCCAGGAGACCGGTGTCCGTACCCCGTGTGAAACCAGAAGTCAACGTTGTTTTTGTTGTCACGTAACTTCTGTACTTAAGTAACGCCACTTCCAGAGTTATTTTAACCAAAACCACGATCTTTTCCTAAACCTAACTAAGTAGTTGTGTTGCCTAAACCTAACCAAGTGTCCTGTGGAGACGGAAGATTTTTTTTGAAAAGACTGTATGCATGTAACGAGCGGAAATTGACACGTTGTTGGACATTCATAGGAAAACGCCTGAAAAATATATCATACGATATCATACGTTGATTTTACTTTACAAACTAACATAGCTTAAATAATAATTGATTATGTCTCATGTCCAATAAAATAATTGGACGTAGGGTTTGGCAGTTTTTGTGTTATTTGAGAGGTGTTACATCTACTGGACTATAGCTATCACATTTGAGTGTTAGACAAAACCCTGCATTCTTTGTTCCCAAATTACACCCAAGGCTGCACTGACTCTGAGGCTATGTACAAATCCATCTCCATTGCCATGATTTATAGACTCTAACTGTTACAGCCCAACGTGTTTGAGTGGTAGAGCTAGTCGAAATGGTACACAGCTTGGGAAAACTGCTTCACAGTAGACGTGGGGAGCAAAATAATGCACAAAGTATAACTTCTATCTCCTCCACCAGAACTTCAATTTCCAACTCGTTTTGGGGCCTAGACCTTGCAGGGTATGTAAGTGTTGCAGAGTGGCGTCTAGTGGAGTGATGTGATTTTATGTGGAGTAGCTTTTTTGAAAGAAACTCTTGCTCCGTCTAAGTGCATTTGATTTCTCTTGTGCATTCGTGTCTCTTGGCCACGAACATCAAGTGTGTCACTACATGGCGGTACAGATGTTTGGTTTGCTTTCACACAGCAACGTGATTGTGTTTGTAGAGTGTGTCTTTGAGTTTGTGACAGCTCAGATGGACCGACTTCAGAAGTTACAAAGAGCTCCAGTTGTTTCTCTTATTTCCCTTCGGACCATCATCTTTTGTTGCTGTCTCCGTATATTCATCAAGTGGAGTCTCACACTTCCTTTACAGCTAGGGTAACTGCGAAAATGTGCTCGAGTTAAAACCCATTTTCACCCCGAGTCGTCGCATCTTTGTCTCAGTTTTTGCCACCGGCAGCAAATCTGGACCGGTGTGCTTCTGTTAGCATCTTTGCATACTCTGTATGCTTTTACAACCACATTCAAACTCCGCTTTGTGCTGTATAATACAACCGAGGGGCAGCATTCATCACATTTGCTATGGAGCATGGACTGGAGCAGGCTTTCTCCCAGCATGAGCGGAGAGCAGCAAATATAAAAACCAACAGCAGCTGGGAAGGGGAGTGAATACAGAATGTTTTGTGCAGGGAGGAATTGCTGCTATTCCTCTCTGCTCACAAACCGTGGGATTATGTGTGCCGAATTTAATGGAATTTTATGGAGAATTTATTTGTTCAGGTGTTATGACGTCCTTATCTGTAAAAAAAAAAAAAATAAATGATTTGCTTTGGTTTCCCTTTAATAACAATATCAGGCCTTTACTAATAATAGGCCCAGTGTCCAAAACCATTGGGTATTATTCTCAAGAGCACACCTGAAGATGTTTCACGGAAATGGTCGTGGAAGTAAAACTTTAATTAAAGCTCCCCCATGTGGCCAAAAGACCATTATTCATAAGGTCCGTCATGGTCCCAGTGTTAATAATTTACCATCTCAAGGGAAAACTGTGCATATGTATGGACATGGAAAACAATAAGGTCGGAAAAATTAACCTCTGCAGAGCAAATGAGGTTAAGCCTCGCAGCTTTAAAAGTCTAAAAATGAGTTACGCCGGTTAATAACGTGACTCTGATTAGCATGGAGTACCACAGAGAAATACAGGTCTTTTAGGAGCCGGAACTGTGGTCCCCCTCACAGATGCTTTGTGTAATTTACTTACCATCGCAACCAGAGCGAGGCTGTGCCATCATGCGGCCCTCCCGCCACCATCACGGCAATTAGACAGGTAGATGAAATGACAGTGTTCCAGAGGTCGGCGATGTAATTAAAATGGAGGGAGAGGCCACCGGGCCCCTATGAAGTAATACCCCCTCATGCCCACACACTGTGTGAAGGCATCGCCACAATGGCCCACTGTCTACATGCTGCGTGCGTATCGTGGTGGCAGAAAGAAGCACATGTATACAAAAAAAAACTTGAATTTGAACTGACAGAGGTCACTATAATACACTCAACAACATTATTATATTAGAGAAAGCTTTTTTTCTTTTAATATCTGCAACTAATCATAATCTGCATTATGAACAGCTGCCCCAGAAGGCACACTAATAGATCAAAACAAACGCACACACGCACTGTAGGTTTGATGGACAGGCAGGATTTGACACGAACACAGTACGACTGAAGGTTAAAAGGAGTAGCTCGTCATTTTTCCTTGTTAGCTTTCACTCTGAAAGGGAGAAGTAAATATCGATATCATGACTGCGCGTTGATGCAGAGCTGGATTCTGCGGTTTTTCACATTAAACTCTGTGAAATTATAGTTGAGTACAACAGTTTGGTGATTGTTGGAAAGAGTAATGATGATGGTTTAGGTGACTTTTACTTTGTTTCTGTCCAGTTTGAATGAAGTATTTTACGCTGCTCCACTAGGTATAGCTGATCTCAACATAAACAGAATTACACATGGATGGATGATGGCGGAGGATGATGGCATCTTGTTTGTTTAACAGCATACATAAACAGAAATGTAAAAAAATGTAATTTATTGATTTTAGAGGTATGAGGTAGAGGCATGTTGAATAATTGCCCTAAATTACAGTCATTTTAGCAGTCAACCTTTTCCTTATACCTACATCATAAAAGACACATTTTTTTGTTTACATATGTTACTGGATATGTGAAAGTACAGTATAGTGTCAAAATGTGTAGATGTAGCACGAATTTGAAAATGCAGGTAGCACAACTCATCAGAATGATTGTAACGATCAAATATGTAGGTATAGTATGAATAATTTCCATAAGATCTCGATGCAAATGTTGTGCAGGCATGACTTCTGTGACCATATTAAATCATGTTGTGTCCTCGCAAACCGCTCTAACAGATAAACTAAGCCATAACAACATCCCCCATTTATGGGTCATATGGTTTATAGAAGGCAAGAGCATTGAATATGATTAGTTGGAGCTCTGATTTGTTTCATCATATCTGGTCTGTGCTGAGACCACTCCTATGGGTGTGCTACGCTGACATGGAGGGGGTTTAGTTTGCAGTAAATAGAGGCTGTGAAAGACCAAATTGAAATTGTTTGTTGGTCAAGTGTAAAGCTAAAGATTTGGGACGTAGTGGTTGGTCAAATGTTGCTAGTGCTCACTGGAAACTAACAGGGTTGGCCATACAGTGTGATTTGAGTTGTTAATCAGTCGGCGTTCCTCTGCTCAAATTGTAATGAGATGCCTCGGGGTCTTGCAGAAACCTCATATGTCCAGAGTTAGCTATTCTGGGAATCAGAAAAGTGCAGGGTAATTGTACCGGCTCTGATCTTTTTAATGCATTATCTGCAGTGAAGCCCCAACGTTGGATCATAAAGTATCTTTAGAGGTAAAAGGTTTCCATGTGTCCGTGGACGATTGAAATACTCTTTTATCCGTTTAAGAACCCAACCCTGAAACATGGCTCATGGTAATGGTTCTCTTATCAAATAACTCTAATTTAATCAGCAGTACATTCATTTTTTTTTTTTTTTTTTTTTTTATTTCATATCAAAACTGTGCTCAATCTTTTTTTTTTTTTTTTTGTCTGTCATTGTAGGTTGTACTTTGAGTTGTTTTTTTCTCTGTTGCTTTTGTTTGTGATCCTCGGTGGCTATCCGCCGCGCTCACGTACGTTTTTCACCATCTCTAGAGTGCGTATCACAGCAGTCGTTGCCACTCGTCGCATTCGACAACGCATCTTCTCACTGATGTCGTGTTTACTCAAAAAGAGAAAGCTTTACATGCCGAACAGATAACATCTCCTCAGTGGGATCCTGACTCTGCAAGGAACATCGTTCCCGGCATCTTTTCTATTATTTCTCTGTTGAATTAGAACTTTTCTCCTGAGCCTGGCGCTGTGTGCATAGTCACACACACACGCCGTGCTTCCCACTCATACTACATACCCACAGCGTGACACATTGTGACACACAAAATCTTGTCCTATTACAATTACAGCTCAGCAGATGCCCTTATCCAAGAATACTTCCTGAGCTGTGCTTCTCTCCAGAGGGGCTCCCCGTTGCCATGTCATTTTTCTTTGCTGGTTGCAGAAGCACTTAGTGTAACCCTCTGATCTTCGACAATGAAGTGAATAGGTTGGCTGTCTGTGATCTTAAAAGGACACGGTAGAAATGTACAGAGTAAATAGGATGGATTCATCTACTTCAAGTGCTTGGTATTCTTATCCATCCATCCATCCATCCATTCTTATATTGAATGTATTATCCACTTTAAACTTTTAACCTCACTTGTGTCGACTGATTTTTCCAGCATAATCTCAAACATAATCTCTTCTTAGATGCATTTGGAGCTTTTTTTGCAGCCGGTCACTACGTATGAACATTAAAATCAGTCATTAGTGCCATATGACTTTCTCTATATGTGCTCTAGTGAAGCAGAAAATCCCCTGTGATGCTTTGATAGGTTTTATTGCTCGCAGCCTGACAGCGTTTTAATTCCCCTCGCTGTCCCAGTATCATAGCAGCACCAATCTCCTCTCACCACACCATCAGCACCTTTCTCCCGGACCCAATTTAGCCGGCAATCCTAAATCTAGCACGCCAGAGACCTCAAGAGATTCAGAAACAGTGCTCTTGGTGGAACAGCACCCCGGCACCTTCGAGGAACAGACCGCCTCAGAATGTAATTAGACGCTGCCAATCTCTCGCGATCGCTCGGGAACCGGAGGGTCTCTTAATGGAGATGGTTCCCCGCATGCACGTATCTTTCGCAAGTAGAGCAGAACTCACTCCTCAAAAAACCGGCGTGTTAAACATCAAAGTCTCTTGTTAAAATGCCCGTTTGTTATGAATGTCCCCCGTTGGATCTGATCTCATTTACTAAATGATGCTTTGTTAAACTTGCACGTCTTGTAAAACAAACTCATAACATTCACAACGCAGCCAGGCTTTCTATAATTAGGAAAGCAGGGTTATTTGCTTGCTCACAAAAGTGCCCGTCTGTTGGGGATATTGAAGACGGAGGGTCATTAAATAGCTCAACTTCCTGAAATGCTTATTTTACAACGAAATTAAAATCACACCGTCCAGTATATATATTCTCCAAAGTGATATCATCATCAAGTATCTCGGCTCCAGCTGAGTCACGTTGTACTTTCTCGAAAGGGTCGGAATGATTACAGTAAGTTATGGTAGCCGATGGTGTGTTAAACCCTGATATAAATATGGTTTAAATCCTATACAGCTTAAGCTATGATGAGAATGTAGCTTATGGGACTTCTGCTTCTACTAAATCTATTTCCGATGTCATCCCAATGCGTTGCGCTGCCATTAAGGCTTTTCAAGGTATTTATGATATGGCAAATGTACGAAACATGAATCGCCATAAAGGACCTGCTAACCTGTTAAAGCACTAAACCTATAGGATGTTCTCATGCTGTAAAGACATGGGCGACGTCACGTGAAGTAGTGTGGACATATAGGAACCCGCTGAGGACCAGACTCCACTGCACTGTGCTCAATATGTGGTCTTCGTTCACCCCTAAGGCAAGGTTAAATGGCTGTAAATACCTATCGAGCGAATGGGAGTGCATGTCTGATCACATGAATCATCGTGTAAGTGCACGTGTGTGGTTTAGTGTGTGGTTCTTTGCCTACGTGCGTGGAAGCGCTTGGCGGTGCAGTGACGGGACTCTGTCCGCCTCTTCCATGTCCGTATCCCGTATATACCCACACTGCTTCACACAGTTGCAGGATTAAATTTGCGTCAGTGCATGTGTGGGTGTACTGTACATGTACGTGCTAAGGGCCGTCTGGAGTGAGAGCCACTGTCAGAGATGGACAGCAGAAGGTGGCGGCAGGAACAAGAGGCTACTGGCATTATTAACCCCTCACTGGGTTGAGCAGAGCAGGCAATTACAACCAGTCATATGGCTGTCACATTGCCAGAGGGAGGCAGCTCTAACACAGCACACACACAGATATGCACACACACACACGAGGAGTATGAGATCCTTTACTTTAATTACTTTAATTAAAGGATAATAATAGTTTTGTGCCGTTATTCCTAGTCGGAATAATAAGATTGTATGCACCGAGCTAATTGCTAATATCAGCCGCATCGCCAAACAGAAGTCTGACAATTTATATGTAGGATAAAACTAAGGCTCACAATAATACTAAATAACTTCAACTTCTTTCTGTCTTACTGTTACCTTGTACACAACCTGTCCAGCCGAATAGACTGCTATCAGGCAATTAAATAGGTGTTATCGGTCGCTATAAGCCTCATAGATGTGGGTCAAAAGGGGCCTACTACATCCAGTATTAGGTTTTATCATCTATTGACAGGGTATATCACCGAAAGAAGGTTTAAAAGAAGATAACAGCGACATCTAGCGACCGTAGTTATTATGACAGGAGCAGAAGCGGAAGTCAGGCGCTGTAGTATAAACAGCATAAACTCCATAATGGGGTGGAAATTAGGGGTGATGGAAGAGACACAAACACCGGGATTTCACCCAGGAGTTCGGGGTCCGAATCCTGTATTAAACCAATAACGTGTAGTTGTTGATGTTCACAAGCGTTAAGTTTTCACTCTTGAAAAGTAGTTTTGTTAAGCCAACACACAATGTTTTTCCCTAAACTTAACTAAGTCGTTTTGTTGCCTAAACCTAAAGAAGTTGTAATTGTGTTGCCTAAACTTAAAGAAGCCATTGTTTGTGTTCAAAGTGTAACATTTCATTTGACAACATGTTAGAACACAGATAACATTTGTTTAGATTGGTCAAAAGTCTTGACATTTGGTATGGACATACTTTGGGAAAGTATCTAACGGTACAACCTTGACATTCTTAGATTGCATGAAAAATCCCACTTTTATTAATTCTCAAAATCAGGATTTTTTTTTAAAAATTAGGAAAAATCATAAACATTTATTAAATCTTTTCCATATGAAATATTTTTTTAAACTGCATATGTGTGCATATATGTGATATTCAACTTGTTATGAGTTGATAGATACCAACGACTTGATTGTGCTCCTTGTAGTTTCTGAGCCATGTTCTTATCATGCTATATCTAGTCTTTGGGCACATGGGATTACTGTTTGTTCCTTAAATATAATGGAGTCCATTGCGAAAAGTAGTTCCATGTGCCCAAATACTAGTTATAGTATGGTAAGAAAAACTCACTTTTCAGCCAAATGGTTTGACCAATTTTGAAAATGCCTTCACATTTGTGTTTAGGCAAGCCCAGAGAACACTTCCAGTTAAATTTCAGTTGCAGGTACAAATGGATTAATACTAATACTAATGCATTACAGTGTAAGCAGAATTTTAAAGTTGGAGCTAATTTTAACTACTTTATATACTGTTGGCATATTAAATTTATAGTCTTAATTTAGCTTTTTAATGTAAAATCTTACTTAGCTGACAACTAAATAAAGTGGTAAAAGTACTTTATTCTTGTCTGAAGTAGTCATGTAGAAGTATTAAGCAGCAGAACATTGCTTGAGGTGAATGTCCTCCACTGCGTATTCACACTTGTTTCTAAAAGGTTTTCCCTTGCAACATCTTTTCTCCGGTTTGCAGCCCCAGATGATGCTTCCCCCGCTTCATTCCTTGTTTTTTGTCTTATAAACACTCCAACCACACCATCTCTCTCCTTTCTCATGTTCTATTTCAGAGTGTTAGGCTGCTGAGCACGACCAAACCTGCTCACAGCGGTACAGTATATCTGATCAAATCGATACCTATTTCTGTCTCACACACTTTTTCTTTACTCGCCCCTCGTTTCTGACTGCGGTTAGCCATGATGGGATGATTGGAAGGTGATGCATCCACCGGGGTCTGTCTTGTCTGTGTGAGATAGATAGATTAGCGGGGGGTGTGGGAGGAGGGGGTGGTTGGTAAGATCAGTGAGAGGGCTTTGCCATGCTGCACCGCAATAAGGTGTTAGCAGATCCATCAGTGTAGCACGCTTAGTGGAAGCCAACCCGAGCTTACTGGACTCGCTGGTGATGCGATGTAACTCCTCCATCTCGCCTTCCCTTCACGTCCCCCTGTTAACACCTCATGGGGCCAATAAGGGAACAGATTGAGATGGTTTGTAACACCCACAAACAATCCGCTGCATGTCAGACATTTTTCCAATGTTTGCCTCCACCAGTTTTGTCTGTCAGATGCCCATATTTCTCACAAGCAAGTCTATCTGTTCTTTCCTATCTGTGTTTGGTTTCCATTATTCCCTTCGCCACACTTGAAGCTGTAGTGTGCAGAATTTATTTACATCTCCCATGAGAGCTTAATCTTTTTCTTTTTCTGTTCATTGAGTCTTTCCTCACTCCCCTCCAATGATTATATCTTCCTCTCTCGGTGTGGAGGAAGGTTTATTATTATTGTCTGGGTGCAGAATACGAGGTATACCGAATTATTCTGTTATTTTTTTGTGACCAGAGGAGGTCAGTCTGCTGCAGCTCTGTTCAGATGTCTTTGTTTTTCTTTCCTTCTATATACCGTCTCACAGCCTGCTTTCTTCGGCTCTGTTTTGATGCCTTTGTGCTCGCTCAGGTCCTGTTAGTTTAGGGAAAATGTGAGGAGCCACAGTATTTCATTAGTACAGCGGGTCCCATCACAGCAAGACTGTGCAAACACACATACACAACTCAGCCATTTATTCATGACTAAGCCAGCAGGCCAGCGCGGTGTGAGCACACGTGGGGATGTGTGCTGCCTTTGTTTTCGCTTTTATCAACATCTAAAGCCTCTCCTCGTACTCTGTCTTCACACACACACACAAACCTCTGTGTATAGCTGTCCATTCCTATCACTCTTCCTCATGTCACTAGATCTCATGCTATGCTGTACACACACATAAAGGCTGTGTCTCCTCTCTTGGAAGTTTGCTTGCATTAAAGGTTTGTTTTCCATCATCCTTACCCGGCATGTGAAATAGTTTTCATGTTGTGTATTTTCACTTTGCAGTCCTACGAGCTGTCTGTCTTTGAAAATCCTGTTTTTTTTGTGTGTGTGGTTTTGAAAGTTTCTTGTGTGCCCGCAAGGACTTTTTTGTATTTCTCTCTGTCTCTCACTGTCTTCAGAATTCTTCACTTCCATGTGAAGGCTGAGGACGCAACATTTCAATTGGATAATAATAAGGTATCTACACACACATTATGTAGATCAGTGTTTCCCTTCAAGGGGAACTGGTACTTCTGCAGTTGACAGTGGGTACATGGACAGCTCAAGTCATTAACTTAACTAAAAAAAAATATCAAGATTTGATTGAAAAATCCATCTACATGTTTGTGTTGTGGAGGAAAATAAACAGCCAAGTAGGATTAAAAATTGTGTGTGATGTTGGTATTATACATTTTCAATAACCAGTAAGTTGCCTGAATCAGTTGTTACACATGCACAGCAGTTAATTATTGCAATTGAGAGTATGTGAAAACTAGTTAGCAAGCGAGCAGAGAAGTTAAAATAATTACCTAAAATTAATGAATAAGCAGTTGAAATAGCTAGCCTAACTAGCTAAAACTAATGTATTAAAAGTTGTAGTATAGTTATCATAAGAAGTTGAAATAGTTAACTAGCTAAAAGTAATGGGTAAGCAGTTGAAAGATTTAACTATAAGTAATCATAGACTGTATATAAAGATGGATGACGCGTGTCCACTTCCTCCCATTGTACAGAAGAGAAGCCAAAATATCCCTGATAGGGGAGCTGCCATCTTGAGATTTTGACGTAATTTGGAGCCAGAGTCTGTGCAGTAGCGATCGGGCAGTGGAGCCGTGGTATCAAGGTGACCCGAAACCAAGCTTGTCAACGAGAGACTCGCAGCTGCCAATCATTCATACTCTTTTATGACATCAAATAACTAATTATAACCAAACTGAAAAAGATTTTACATCAGCATGATAAGAACTACCTAAAATGACAGAAACCATGTTTATGAATAATTTATTTGACGTATACTTTTACTTTTTTAGTTTGGACCATGTACCATCTGCTAACATGGAGGGGGCAGGATTTATGACCTATACTGCAGCCAGCCACCAGGGGGCTATTGAGATGTTTTGGCTTCACTTTTGGGGAGCTGTCATGTCGTCCATCTTTATATACAGTCTCTGTAAGTAATGGATAAGCAGTTGAAATAGTTAGCTCAAAGTAATGGATAAATGGTTGAAACATCCACTTCTGCCACTCCAAGTGCAAATTTAAGCAAATCAACCTATACAATGACAATTCATTGATATGAAAAAAAAAAATATACAGTGCAGTTAATAGTGTTGAATAATATCCAATGTATAATCCATTCATAAGAACATATTTTGAACATACATAACAGGTGGGGTTGATAAAAAGGGTACTTGAGCTCATCTGATAGGGTTGTGTGGTAAACCAGACAGAAGAGGTTGGGAATCACTGAATTAGAAGATAACCATTTAACTGCTGACATTGTCCAGATAACCGTGCTAATGTCTGTCACTTCCTCTCCACTTCTCCTCCTCCTCCAGCTCTGTCACGAAACCTCTCCCTCATCCCCATGTGTTCCCCAACTTTACATTTTTTATTTTGCCTAGTGACTCAGCGCTGCCTTTGTGGATTCAATCATCACGTATTTATGAGAAGCCCTTAACTGCACTCCTATTCTGGAGGCGTGGTGCTGAAAGAGATTTTTTTTTCTTTTCTATCCCACTCATCCATTCTACAGTCTTTATCTTTGTTGGCACTCATCCTCCCTGTCTCATTTCCCTCAGACTTATATCCATCTGAGGGTCCTCTAAGGGAACTAATGACACGACTGAAGCATGAACCCAATCAAGGCCGAGCTCTGATAGGCTGACAAACACATCCCCTTCGCTTGATCGGAGCTTTTGATTGACACCCTCTCATAAGCCGAGTTTAAAACGAGCCCCACATTAAACGGATTTGTAGCCCGTCATTCGCGGGAACAGATTGTTGCTCTCATTCCCAGTACATAATGATTCATAAATGTCAGTTATGGTTATGATCAAAAATTGTTGTGTGATGGATCCTTTTTTTTGTCCGTTGTCAGTAAATGACACCCTTTTTTCGGGTTCCACTTGGCATGCTTGGGCGCTGGAGATCCGATTCATCAGGGTAATGGCCCCCTGAAAGCAGAAAATGTCAATTTAATGAGATACATAGCTTATATACATATGGCCACTAACTCTTAAAGAGCCGTGTCTGTCAAGAACCATATAGCAATAACACTTTGGCAATAAAGACAACCATGTGTGAACGATACGTAATTGGTAGCTGCTGGTGTCGATGTGGCGTCGATGAGCCCTGCTTACGTAGGTATGGATTACAGTTGGAGGAATGTGCTCTCCGCATTAGTGGCTGTTATCCTAAGCCTATCAGTAGGAATTAGTTCCGACATCGTAATCATTAAAAACAAAACTGTAAACCTTTTCGACTTAAACAGTGTTCAATGAGAACATAATCCTTTTTATTAAAGGCTGAACTGTAAAAAACACAGGCTCTAGCTAATCAAGGCATGCAGCAGTTAACTGTTTTCTAACCATTTTGTAGCTGTGTGTATTTGTGTGCACTAAAGAACACAAATGTTTCCGTATCTGGGGTTTTAAGCACGTGTTTGTGTGTTTCAAGGAGAAGGAGACCCTCTGCGATGTTGGCGAATAGTGGGATTAATCTGCCTAATGAAAGGAACTGGTCTTAAAATCTCTTCCTGAGCTCATTTAAAAAGCACTAACAGAGCACTTGCCCCGTAAATAGAGGACACAGGCGAGGAGGGGATGGTTTTTCAAGATGTTCCCGTCTCAGTTTCCCTCTTTTTATTCGCCTTATGAATCTAAGTTTTCAAACCGTATCTTTTTCTCTTTGGTTCGAGTGTGTATTTCCATCATCCCCTAGTTTCCAATCAATTTCTCATTATTTCTGTATGATTTTTTATTGTAGTTTCTCCATCATACCATCATATCATTTTACTTTTTTTCCAATATATATATGCACCATCGTTTTTATCGTAGCCCTCTTTGCTATATGAAAGTCACAATTTCATTTTTTATTTTACTATTCATTCCTGCCAGTAAAATCTGAGTTCAGCCCGGGCCAGCGAGTAATGAATTATGGTTGTAATATCTTCCACTGGCTGACAGCCAAATCTCATCTCTATACACTCTTTAAAGGTTTGTGTGTGTGTGTGTGTGTTTATCTGTGTGCGGATGACTGTGTGTGCGTGTGCTGTTTAAGTGAAATGATATCTCATCACCATCCCTGTCTGCTTCCCGACAGGATGTTCCATCATACGCATGCACATTTCAATAAAAAATGCACCGTCATGTCCCCGTCATTTGCACAGCCATGTTTATAACCCTTCCCAAATTGCAACTATCTCAGAAGGTTAGGGCGACCATCTTTAAGCCATCCCGTATATTTAAAGTCAAAGTGATGGATGACAATGTGATGACTGTGGTTCTCACGCCTGACTAGCTTCATCTTGTAATCACGGGGAGTAAAAAAATTGCTTTAGATTACAATCTAGGTCCAAAATTCATAATCGCAACCAATCTTCATGTCCACTTTGTGACGAGGCCCCCGACTCTTTTAGCTGACTTTAATTCTTTATAACCACCATAAGCCCAGACACTCGGCAAAGCAAATCATCTTGGCAACCAGGCGAGCTCTTATACGGGGTGAAATATGCGCTGCGCTGCTGCTCTTTTTGGCAGATGTCTAAAATAACTAAGCCTAATTGGAGGGAAAAGGCCAATCCCACAGTGGGTACTTAAGTCATCCAGCTCTAGACCTGAAGACATGCAGAGTGTTTTGGCCAGAGAGAAGCTATAATGGGCTCTGCTTTCATCTGTCACACCCTGCATCGTTTTCATTTACTAACGCAAACAGGAGGTGTGAGATGTGGTATGCATTTATGCATGTTTACATGTGGGAATGCATGCATGAAAGCATCTGTGTGTGTGTCTGCATTTGTGTATGCACGTTTGTGTAGGAAACGCAGCCAACTGGATCTTTCTTGTGCAAGCTAATATGGGAACAAGACAGATTCATTATGTTTTCCTCATAGATATTCTACGCAGGGCTTTAAACATGAATAAACACTGACAACAGTGTCATTTAGCCTGTCAATTAAGTGCCAGACACGTGTCTCTGCTGGGTTAATGATTGTGACTGAGTGTCATTCATGTGTACATACAACACACACAGACACGGCCCACAGGCTTTTTGTTCCTGTGATTTGTGCTTTGTTTAGTGGAAATTATACCTTTCGCTCTGATATTGTCACCACATGACTTTTGTCCGTGTGTGCGCAATAATCACTGCCTGACTCCCATGTGTCTTTTTTTTTTTTTTGCGCTTGCATGGGGGTTGCTGCTCAACAATTAAAGCAGCAGTAGGCAGAATGTTTTTTGGCGTTATTGGTCAAAAAATCTCATAATAACCTTTCAGCATATTGTAATTTCACGTGTTCTGAGAGATACTTCTGCACCACCTCATAGCTCTGTTTTCAGGCTTTAAACAATCCAATCACAGGTCATTTCAGAGAGAGAGCGTTCCTATTGGCTGTTCATTCAACGGAGGCAGCTGTCAATCACTCGCAAACTCCGATCAAATGGTCAAACTAGAGATCGCTGATCAAATATGAATCAATATTCTGTTACTGTAATACCTATTTCTCGCCCCAAATGTTTTCAGAAACATCTTGTAGTGTCCTGTTTAGCTGTAACATGAGAAAGTTTGCTCCGGTTGGTGGGCGGTGCTTGGTATTATTTCCTCAACTGATCTCAACATGGTTGCTGGGTCACAAACTTTCTCATTTTACAGCTAAGAAGTACACCACAAGATGTTTCTGAAAACATTTTATGCGAGAAATAGGCATTACAGTAACAGAATATTGATTCATAATTGTTCAGCGTTGCCTAGTTTGACCGTTTGATTGGAGTTTGCGAGTGATTGACAGCTGCTCAGAGCTCCTGATTGGTTCTGATTGGTAGTTTTCTTCCTTTCTGTGAAATCTTGCAGATGCCATTAGGAGCACTGGAGGACACAGAGGCACATTATTTTTTTTTCAAATTACCTGTCTCATGCACTTCTGTCAGGATATAGTGACCGTTTTATAGAAATAACTTTTTTAAATCATATTTGCTCCATTTCTACCCACTGCTGATTTAAAGAGCAGACATTTTTCCTCTCTGAGTTGAGAGTCTGGCACTAAAACCAAGGGCATGCGCAGCAGTCATTGTACTGCAACAATGATAAGGCGAAGCAGAGTGTGGGAAGAACACAGCGTCTGATTTGGCTGTAGTGCTGCCTTCTGTCTGATCTTCAGCTAAAAAGGCCCTAACTCCTACAACAGGCTTATAACCCCTCGCTAATCCCCCCTTCTGACTCATTTCACTGCAGTTTGAAGCTCTCTCTTTAAATCTCTTGTTCGCTCGCTGCCGTGCATTTGCACACACACACACACACACACACACACACACACGCATGCCAGACTCTCTGAATAACAAAACCCTTCAGTTGAAATGGAAATGTCTCGCTGGACCGGTAAATTGCACTGTGAGAAATATCTTTAGCCAAATGTTCGCACACACAGGCACAAGCAGAGACACAAGTAGAGACACTGCAAATCCATTTTGTGATTTTGTGTTTAATTATAAGTGCGTGGATGCTAGCCACCCGTGACCTCCATTACTGATATTTTTTTTTTTTTGTTTTCTTTCAACTTGTGTTAAATGTTTTCTTGTTTCCGAGCCTAATGCTTTTCATGAAGAGAGGAAGAAAGACGACCTCAATGGATATTCACAATAGACATTAGCAACACAGACAAAGACCGTGTATTGCTAACAAGTGAAAGTCAGTTGTTCCTCCCATTGCAACATCAGCACCCAGCAGCAGAGCTACACTTCCGCAATTTTGTACTGAAAATGACTACTGGACACAAGTAAAATGTCTGCCTCAGACAAAATTATTTCTAGTCTATTGTCATAATTTTAATGTCTCTACCAGAATGTTAAACAATGAAGATAT
This sequence comes from Sebastiscus tertius, assembly GCA_916701665.1. Lineage (NCBI taxonomy): Eukaryota > Metazoa > Chordata > Actinopteri > Perciformes > Sebastidae > Sebastiscus > Sebastiscus tertius. The sequence continues at coordinate 110,334 of CAKAOH010004578.1, forward strand.
TATAAATATGCATACTATTACAACTATTTAATTACTAACTTATTTATTTATTAAACTTTTTTTTTCCCAGCCGCTTCCCAGAGGAGCATAAAGTGAGTGATGGACATAAATGGAAGTTAGAAAAATCCAGCACACAGATTTTGAGAGTAATCTCAAACTTCTTCATGTCTAGGTCCTCCAAAATAGATGTACAAGACCACAGACCATGGATGTATGAAAGGTTGTGCCCTGTGCTTTTGCCCTGCGTGTTAGTAAATAGCCTACAACTACATTACATTCTGTTTATGTCATGCTACTAGCACTACTAGCTACTGGCCGATAGCCGGTTGTTTGGGAACAGAGACGTCAATACATCCACCACGGTACAGGCTTACAGATGAACAACTTTTAGGACATAACTATTTAAATGAGGGCTATTTAAGTGTTCGTTCTGGGAAGTTGATTTATCTAAAAAAAATGTATCCATTGATTTTCAGACGTCTCTTTATACTTTCATGGCAATGGACTCATTGGCGATTTTAGTGTAAAATGACGGAAGCGCTACCGCAGTACCATCTAGCGGCTTTTGTCAAAAAAGCACCAGAGTTTTGTCTCTTTGCTTCTGCTCTTTGACTCAGATGCACACACAACAACACTGACACAGTCCTTTACATGTGTGACACATTGCCTGTTCCTTCTATTCTAAAATTAACTGATTCCCCCTTCTTTATGCAGACCAAAGTGAAAATAGTGGCTTTTTTTGAGTGAGTGGGGCTGTCAAGGGTTTTTGAGAGGACAGGAAGTAACCCCTCCCCTCGACAGACGGCCTTTGTGTCACGATTAAAGATTAATGTTTTCACGAGTACCGCAGGAATTAGCATTAGTGACGGTTTTAGAGCTGTCACTCGCGCCCGCCTCCCTAAAGTGAGATGACTTAATATCATGGCGCTAATAATACCACATCATCACAGTGCCAAAATATCACAGATCACAGTCATGGGTTTAGTGGTAGGGGCAGAAATAAAGAAAGAAGACAGAATTCTGTAATGGTATTCATAGGATGTTAAAGCTACTTCTATTCATGTCTTTCATATTTGATTAGCGCATTTGTCCCTTGATTACCGTGTTTTTGGCCTGGCTATAAATGGATGCTCTTTCTGCCACAGTTAATTTGGGATTTAGTTGCTAACCAATGGATTCATCTGTTTGGTGATTTTGAGTAAAAATAAAGAAGCTCCCATTTCAGGGTAGCTTTTAATTTTGCTCTGAAGCGCCTTCAAGCTCTGTATGTTAGGCATCTGTCTCTAAGAGGTCCCTGCACTGAATATAATGCAGAATATTCCACTTACACATGAAAACCCTCCAGCAGCTCCCACTGATGTATTGTCATACCTTCATTGTGGCGCTGCAGCTACACTCTCCATCTTCATTGCACTATGGAATTGCATTGACCAGTCGCATGTGAATGGGATGAGAATATGGTTATGGAGAGATGGATATTTACCATGCAGAACATGTCACTGTCTCCCCATTCAGAGCCATTAGGCGCCATACTCAAACAATATTCCAGTCCCTCTTTAAGGCTAGACTATCAGGTAATTGGATCATATATTAAAAAAAATCCTCTTTGTTCATTAGACAGGAGTTAAATGTCAGTGATTCTCACTGTAATTTGTGTGCTCTAAGCCTCGTGACACACATGCTTGAACCCAGATACTAGCATGCAGTCTCCTGTGCTGCGTGTAAGATGAGTGTGTAATAGCTCAGTGATGAGGGCGGGCTTATCACCAGGATGTATGGACCATTTAGGCCCCCATTACATAAATGAATATACCGCAGATTCAGTGAGAAAAGAAGCCATTGTAATCTCTAGACTATGATGCTGTGTTTTAGACAATTCTGTTGTTAAAGGATGGCTCACTGGCAGAGGGACTGTAAGCCTTAAACCTGCATTAAGGCGTATTTTTTGATAATATTGAGTGAAATGGCTCTATGTAATGGGAAAGGGGTTGCTTCTAGTGCTTGCAGTAAATCACAATATTAGAGTATTAGCATCCAACTTGCTTTTCTTTTTTGTTCTGGTTCATATTTACTGTATAGTTGAGCCTTAGCAGCTTCATCAACTGCAGTGGTTTCCAGAAACAAAGCTCAGATACCCCTGACACTACCTAACCAGTGTTAAATGGCAAAGTTAGCAACTAGCTTGTGGACATAGTAGCCTATAAGGAATGGGAATCGCAGAGCATTTTAGGGCAGCACCGCCATTTTTGGAGTTTAGCGCATAGAGCCACAGTATAGCTGTCATTATATGTCACCGGTCTATTCAGCTGTCAATTGTTCATCATCAGAAATGTGTAAAGTACATTCAGGTATATGACCTTCAGATCTACAAGCCAAATGACAACTACACAATCATCCTAACAAAGATAAGCTAGTTAATGTTATGCTGAATGAATGCAAACAAAACGTCAGCTAATACCACGTAATTAATCTACCATTATCTTGCAAAATGAAACCCATATTGTTAGCCTAACTTTGTGTCTGACTGTATATGCTATACTACATTTCATCTTTTGAATCGTCATCACTTTGTAGTGTTTTGTGTTAGTTCCACAGTTCTTTTGACACTCGCAGTAAAGAGACAGAGGATGACACTCTTACCTTTTACCTTCCAAAAATGGCCGACTTGCTGTCAGTTACATCACTTTCCCATTCCCTATAGACTGTTTCAACAGAATTGCATTGTTAGGCAACAGCTTGGTCCATGTTTATTTCCTGTCAGCTTATGTCATTCACATACACTGCAACAGGAAATATACTGTGATGCATTTGGGATGTTTATATTTACAAATAAAATGGTCTATAGAATTTAGCAAGTTCAAGATTCAGATATTTTAGGTGGTGGGGACCAAAATGGAACTAAAAGGACAATGAATATTAGGTGGCCAGAAACATGACTCTAAATAATAGGTAAGCCATAAGTCATAACAACTTTATACGCTGAAGATATGTTAATAGTTGTCTATGCCTCAACATGTTTGGATGTTTTGTCTGCCCCCAGGTGGCCAAAAATTGATGAATGTAGCTTTAACTGTGTGGAATGTTGAAAGTAGTAATTTGCAACTTCTACATTGATATTTGTTGAACTACTCTGTGTTGGCCCATTGATATTTTGTAATAAAGGTTTTCAACAGGTTAAAACTGGCCAAGTAGCCCAAATTTGCCCTGAGAAGAGCATCTTAGGGCCCCCGTTCCTCAAGCAGTGTATGCAGTGCTTTCTTTCCTTATTCAGAACAAGAAAGCCATCTCACCAAAACACAGTTTCCCCTTAAACTGTTCTCTCGAAACTCCGCTGGGGTGCGTTCCATCTAATTTCCACCCATGTTTATTGCTAATTGTTAACTAATGAATTGTTCTCGGTTCCTCTTTAAACATACATAACTAATGTACAGTAAGACAGCTCCTGCTTAGCAAGGGAAAGCCATTACACAAACAGCAGAGAATTGAAATGAGCTTTGAGCTGGGGAGGCTTTCTGTAATATATTGTGTTCACATCCTTTGTATCACTTTTGAACCTCCTTGTTTGCTTTCTGTCAACAGCCATATGTTTGAAGTTTACCCACAGGCTCACAGATGAGCAGATTCCTATACCGTTAATTGCATTATAGTGCATTGCTCTAATACTCCAATGTCCTTGCTTGTGTCTTTGCTACATCACCACAGTACCCATATTTGTTTATCTTTAATCCTGGGACACATTGCTATATGCTAATGAGAAACTAGGTGGTACCGTGGTAGTTAGTATGCAAGTGGACGCAAACCGATCGAGGCGCTTTCAACCAATGTCAGTCGATGTCAGTTAACAGCTTGTCCTGATTGAATAAACAGAGTTAGAGAGAGGATGAAGGGATGAGGAAGATGAGAGGGTACATGTTTGATTAGCCTCTGAAGTGAGAGATGTGCCCGTAACTAATCCCTCTTCTCTTGGAGGGTCCTCACTGCCTGGGGGTGAAAAGTGTTGGAAGTCCTGAGTGTGGAGCCAGCGGCCATACTGTAGGGCTCGCTTTCTTTTACATCAGTCCGTCCCTTTCATTCTTCTGTTTCATATTCATTGCAAGGTAGACATGTTTGCCAATGATGCTGCTGTGCAATAAACAAAACAAAACAATACCTAAGGCCAATGCTAGTGGTATGACTCTGGGGATGGTGATGTCTGCTGGTCCATCACTTTGGTTCAGATTGAAATATCTCAAAAACTATTTAAAACCTACTGACTTCAGTGATCACCTGAAGTTTCCTTGAGTGTCACTATGAGGTTGACATGTTTGTATTTAGTGATATATCATGATAGCTACTGGTATATTCTTTCAACCTTTATTTGAATCTCAAGGACTTATTGAGGGAATGCCCTAATTTTCAATGATGTCAAGAGTACAATAAAATAGAATAAATACACATATTAATATAATTAACGAGTTAACAAGAACAGACAGACAACAATAGAACACTGTTAAAAACACTTTCATTCAAGAGCGGAGTAGTTTGTAATTTTGTGATTTTAAATTACCTGTAGGTACAATTTGTGTTAATGTATTTTGTAAACTGGATAGATTACCATGACATTTGGTACAGATATCCAAGCTACACAATGGATGAATCATACCTTTTCCTAAATAGCCATCAGCAGAGAGTTTGCACTTATATCTCAATATTGACATTATGGATTGGCACAACATTTGGTCCAGGCATGCATGTTCCCCTCATGATGAATTGTTGTAAATGGTGTTCCCCTGACTTTTCATCTAACACCACCATCATCAAGTCGAAATTTCAGTTTGTCCAAAACTTTGGTTTATGCTTGCAAAGCTAATGACATTCCCATCAGCTTTAGCTGTACTAATTAGCATATGTTGCAAACACGCTAAACCAAGATGGTGAACATGGTACCTGGTAAACATTAGTATATTAGCCACCTGATTTGTCCTTTACCAGGCCATTAAATAGGCGTTATCGGTCATTATAAGCACCATAGACGTGGGTCATTTGGGAACTTATATGCCGACTACATTGTAAAAGTGAAAGCGAGACTTAAAAGCAACCCGTTCTAACTTGTTGTAAAACTGAATGAAATAAAAAAAAGGCTCCTTTTAGGTTTAGGCAACAAAAAGAGTTAGTTAAGTTTAGAGAAAGTGTTTTGTGTCCCATTAATTGCCCCCGACCTCCACCCCATTTAGAGTTGCATGCTGTCTATACCACAGCACCTGACTTCCGCTTCTGCTCCAGTCATAATTACTACGTTTGCAAGAGGTCGCTGTTGTGCTCTCGTATGCCTTCTTTTCGATGATCTACCATTTGAATAGATGATAAAACCTACTATTGGGTGTAGTAGGCCCCTATTGACCCATATCTATGGTGCTTATAGCGAACGATAACACCTATTTAATAGCCTGACAACAATCTAATCGGCTGTGTCAGCATTGTAATTGTGAGCTTGTTTGCATACCAAGCTTAGCATTTAGCTCTAAGCACCACTGTGCTTAAGTATAGCCTCATAGAGCAGCTATTTTTAATAGTACTTATAAAATGGTACAGTATGAATTCACACCATTAATGTTTTCGGCATGAAAGATTGGTATTCATTCATATAACAGTAGTTTTAGGTCATTTTCGACATTTGCTCTCTCTTTCTCACGCCTCAGAATTTCTTTTTTTTCCTATCAAAAACTTTTCAAGCTGCAATTATAGAACAAGGTCACAAAAGTAGTGGATTCTCTAGTGGAGTCTATACAAGTAGCAAATGTGAAATGACTGGAAAAACTGGCAGCTAAAGCTAATTGTGATTCCCCAAGCACCACTGGAACTTGAAACCTTGGCTTGTAGCTTTATCCTGAATACTGAGTTTCAGCTGCCTGTACCCATTATAGGCGAACATGCCAGAGCATACTGTATCTTGTGCTGTGCAATTCAATTTGGCCAAATGAATATCCGGGCTCTAGATAGCATGCTTTGCTCTAGTACTGTAGCTAATAGCAAACCTCCACGCAGACAGCAGCTGTCACGAAGGACCAGTCGCTGCATAATGTATACCAAACGCTTTGCCAGTGGTATCAATGTGTGATCAATATGCAATAAAAACTCATTAAAGCATCCTATGTTCTGTCATGGAAATTAATTCCGGAAGACAAATCTGCGATGTGTCAGCCTGGATATGATTTCAGTCCATCCATGCAGAAACAAGTTATTTAAAGCCAGAAATTGGATATGGAAGGGGGGGCGAGGGGGGGTAGAGGGAGAGTGAGAGATACAAAACAGAGATGGAGAGAGAAAAGGGGAGGATGAAACCAACCCGTCTGGAAGAGAGGAGACAGAAAGAGTCTATGACAGCCTAGCATAATGAGATTTGGTAGTCTGTGTGGCTTTCTATTCACCTGAAAGGGAATTAACATAAAAAACACACACTATTCTCCATTCTGCACAAAATCTTTTCAAACCATCATTGCTCCATATCCATCCCTCCCACACTCAGTGATTTCAGCATCTGGTGGATCAATCATCTGACTGTTTATTGCAAATAGAGTCTGTTTTTTTAACCTAGTTTAAAGGCAGGAAGACCAAAATGTGACTGAGATGTGTGATCTAACCATATGTCCCATTGCAAAATGTGCTAGCTACATACCCCGGCAGGATGTCATTGCCACAAATGCTTTTTTTTTGTTTTAATCTTGCTTTGTAAGGCCTTCGAGCTGTGAGCGATGAGAGGAAACAAATGCAGAGGGAGTTTTAGCGCCGGATAATCTATGTCTGCATTCCCCGTTGTCGGTTAAGGACACAAAAATACTGACTTTACAATAACAGCTCAATCTATATGATAAAATGTAGCTGCTGGTGGAATGCAGGTTTCCTCCTCCTCCTCTACAAGGGCTGACTTTTGACTTTTGACAGGCTTTTTTTAATTTTATGTTAACAGGAATAAGCATAGATACTGTATGTATGCATGTACGGAGAGACATGCACCAGCCTACATTTGCACCTTTCCTCCCACTCACTTTTATTATCTAATCCCACCTTGATATGCATTAATATGAAATTCCAAGTGTTTATTGATTGCCTCGGTTTCTCTTTGCACATTTCCCTGCATGCCCACGGGTAACACTGAGCTCTAAGAGACATCCAGCCTCGGTTTCAAAGAGGAATGGAGGAATATAAGTATCGATCTGGCCTACCTCTCTTTTATCTGAACACAGCCTAATTCCTCTACAGGACTTTGAAGATGAGGCAAAGGTGCTCGCTTGCCAAACTGCCAAGGTTTCACTGAAACCGAGCTGATTGATTGAGTGGTCGTAGAGGGGTTGTTATGTTTTGAGCTACGTGCTCATGTGGTACATGCAGTTTTCTTTCATTTTCACCTATTATCTGCTGTGCTGAAATAGTATATTGATTCATAATATATATTACATTATCTCAGTCGTCTAGTAACCAGCTTTTGAGAGCTCACGCTGGCCCCATTGACTCGTGATGTGTGTTACTCACATGGATTACTGCCTCAAAGTCAATGTAATTGACTCATAATCATTATTTCAGGCTGGTAAATCACCATAAAGGTTGGCATTTACCTGAAAGTGTTGCAGTTGTGCCTTTTGTGAGTGTCACCAATAAGCAAACTAATAATGATCTCTAGACTCTGTGGTCAAGTACGTTATTTGAGTGGTTGTTTTTCCACAACAAAATGCCGTCTTAGAATGCAGAAAGTTGTAAAGAAGAGAGGCTTTGTGAATGTGTTTGAGTGTGTATGCGCTTTTTGTGTGCATGCCGTGACTGCAGTATTTTGTTCTGAGTCAGATCCTGTGAATAGCTCGGCTAATTTTTCCATTTATCCCTGACTCTGCGTTTACAAATCGGCCCTGTCACATCCTATTCATCAGTTCCCGGCCTTTCATTTATTCAACATCCTCCTTCTTTTTTTCTTTTATCGCATTCTCTCCGTTTTTCATATTCTCCTTGAACCAATCGGGCCATTTTGCACCCCAGACCCACAGCGATGTGCCAAAAAAAAATATATTTAGTCCAAGCATGTCGAGGAGGGTGTTCTTCTGTGAAATCCCAGCTTCCTGTAAACTTCTTCTTTCCGTCCTCATGTTACCTTTTTTTTTTTTGCCTTAATCTGTAGTCAAGTTTCTATTTGCATAACACATTGGAATATTTAGTTTCTATTTGCTTACATTAAGGCGAGTCCACAGGAATAACAAGCCTTGGGAACATTTGTAGTTCAGAAATGCGTGACAACACACACCGGGTCGTCACTATGTAAAACCACAGATGAATATTTATAATTCCCCCCCATCTGTTCGATGAATAATCACCATCAGCGTAATTTGCTCCGACAGTGGACTCAGTAGAGCAGCCAATCAGAGCCCACTTTGACTTGAAGGCCAACAGTCAAAAACATTTTTAAAAAGATGAGTAGACCAAAGCTTAGGCACGCATTATACCGTGGCACAGTTTTAGCTCTTGTCCCTACCTGCCATCCGAATATTCTTATCTCTTGCCATCGTTGTGGATGCGCATCCATGATCCTCAATATCATTCAATTTTTAGAGCTCGCAGTGGTTTGGGAATTCATTGGAACTGTATGAATCACAGCATGTTTGTCTTTTCTGTCCCATCCGTCCTCCATCAGTCTGCGTTAGGACAGGGCTCAGTGGATTGATGAATGGAGGAAGTGGCTGGCGGGGAATTTCCTTTACTACTCTTTTCAGCTATAGCATGGAAGCCTTGCCAAACTGCCTTTCATCCGGTCCAATGCTTTATTGCTGCTTAACGCTGAATGTGTGTATATGTTTTCATGTGAAAATACACACACACACACTTGGTGAAGCACGTATGATAAATCTGCTGTGGTGTTTTTGAGTGTATTTTTTGTAGTGGAACCTCATTTCCTTTATACGTGCTGGCAGACTGTTGCTGTCTATGAGCGGGGAGTCTGACTGGGAACGCGGCTTTCTGCCATAGAAAACCCAAGGACAGCACAATGTATATGGCTCAGCTTTCACCGCCCAGGGCTCCGTATGAATTGACTCATAGGCGGTTGTTTACTCACATTTAACTGCAGCAGATAGCAGGTTCAGAGTGGTCTATGTGGTATAGCATATCTGCTTTTCATAGCTTCTTCTCGGGGATGAATAAAGTTCATCATATTCACATTTGAAAGTGATATATATAACGTTTTCTATTTCTGTCTTTGAAGTAAGGCCATAGGCCAGACTCCACAGGCTCTGAAGCGATCATCTTTGCTCTTTGAGAGGACTTAAACGTATTAAAACTCCGAAGTGTTCAATCCTTTATTTGGCAGCTTTACAATCTTACCTGAACTCAAATTCAGAAGGGAAGGGACCTGGTCATCATGTCTTCGTTCAAGCTAAATGTTGTGTGGTTTCTTAAAGCAAGACTATATAACTTGTACTGAAGAACATTCATTGTTGTCACTACCAATCCCAGATGACATGGGGCTCATGCTTGGAATTGTGAGCTGTATAAAATGTGGTGCATCACATCAATGATCAGGCTGTTCTCATACAACGTTCGTAGCTATACCTACGAAAAGTAATGCACTGTAATTTGTATATATCCCATTAAAATCAATTTGTATGTAATCCACGTAATTGTGAACAAGGGAGTATAAAGAGTGAAGAACTCCACGTAGGGAGGAGGTCGGGGTGGATTGGTGGGTCAAAAAACAATGCACTTTTGACCAGGGGACCGGTGTTCGTACCGCGTGTGAAACCAAAAGTCAAAGTTAATTTATTTGTAACGCAACTTCCATACTTAAGTCGCGCCACTTCTGTAGTTATTTTAACCCAAACCACGATCTTTTCCTAAACCTAACTAAGAAGTTTTGTTCCCTAAACCTAATTGAGAAGTTTTGTTCCCTAAACCTAACTAAGTAGTTTTGTTGCCTTAACCTAACCACGTTGATATTTTTCAAAACCTAACTAAGTAGTTTTGTTGCCTAAACCTAACCAAGTCGATCTTTTCCTAAACTTAACGAAGTAGTTTTGTTGCCTAAACCTAACCAAGTTGATATTTTCCTCAACCTAATTAAGTAGTTTTCTTGCCTAAACTATCAAAGTTTTTTCCTATGAAAATGGAAGTTTATTTTGAAAAGATTGGAGCGGAGATTGACACATGCGTGACGAGTTGCTGGACTTTCGTAGTAAAATGCACGAAAAATGAGGAAGAACTTCTCATAAGATATCATAATAACCATTGTATGAGGATACGTTGAACTGATTACTGACCTAAGAGATGACTCATATTGAGCTTATTCTTCAAGTGTTTCTAACAGGAATGAACACGTAATGCAAAACAGTTGCAGAGATTGTTCTAATTTGCCAGAGTAGCAGGTTATAAAAACTCTGTCCAGTAGAACTTCTGTAACTGTGAGTCATCAGAACTTTTACAAGCCCTGAACACTGATTGGGAAGATAAATTAACCAAATGCAATTATGTGACAAATAAAACAAGTAAAAGTTATCCACTTTGTTTCAGACACTTTGATGGAGCTAATCCATCAAATTAGTGCCACTAATTTCTGGCACTCCTCCACCGCCCTTTCCTCTTATATGGAACCGTGGAGTGTAAAATCTGCATATGTGTTAAAGTTTCTTTTCTGAGCCTCAGCCTCCTCCTCTAACTTTTAAATGACTGGCTCATTGGCTTTTGCAGGTACACCTGCAACTCACGATCTCCCACTTAACCAGCAAGTGTGCCTGCCACTGGTGGATGGGTGTCATAATCTGCATATGGCTCCGCATGTTTGTGGATGTGTGCGTGTTGTAGTGCGTCCATGTCACAACTAATCCTGGGGTTAGACCGCAGCTGTGAGAGATTTTAATTGACTTCAGGGGGATGTAGAGGGTAGATTAGTATACTGTATGTGTGTGTGTGTGTGCGCGCATTAATGGGGCGTTAACATAGCTATTAATGTCGCAGCTGGGGGGAAGCATTAGTGTGTTAAATGGAATTTGTATACTTTCATGTGCATGCATGCGTTTACGTGTACGCACGTGTGTGTGTGTGTGTGTGTGTGTGTGTGTGTGGATGTGCGTTTGGTGGGTACGAGTTATGAAATGTCATACCGCATGGGAGGCGGGAGGTATTGATGTTGCGTGTGCACCTTTTCTTTCCATTAAGTCCTAAAATATCTCTTGGGCATCCAATCAGCTGTGAGGGGGCGGAAGCGTGGGAGTGAAGGCTGATGGGAAATATGGCTGGCGTTCATGGCGGGAGTCTGGGCCAGCTGGTGTTTCCCACCTGGAAACATTGAGGTCTCATTACTGATGCATGATCGCTGACCACCCAATGCAAAAGAGTACACACTTGGAATATATGATAAATCCGAGAGCAGAGTCTAAACCACAGCTTCCATCTCTCATGAGTGATAACACACAGCGCTAGTGTGATGATTGTTGCAGTTTACAAGTCAGAGGAAAGTGAAATAAATAGAAAATAGGTCAGTCTGTGAAGGCTTTGACTAACTGAACATGCATGAGAGAAATTGCACAAACACGCTAACACATTCACACACAAACACACAGTCCAGCTGTTGTGTTTCCTCCGTAGACGTACTCTCCTCTACCTCTCATCTGACCTGAAATAAATGAGCCTAATGCGCTCGTCTTCTCTTTAATGCGGTCATTCATTTGGTCTGCGGGTGTGTGGCGGCTTCTGGAGTATTCAAGCGCAGGCCTCCGCGGCTATTTATTAATAATTCAGCTCAAGTTCAAGACAGTTCAAGACGTATTAGAATCCAGTGTCATTGTTGGATGAGGGTGATGAAATGTTGTGTGTTGTGTGGGTCTCTGAAACTAATCAGACTTGACAGGTGTTGTTTTTAAGCCACGGCGCCTCAATCAATCAATATTCGCACATGTAATATTATATAACGCTTGGCTCTGCAGAAGCTCAAGGGAGCCTGTGTTTGTAACAACAGTGCTTATCCATGCAGTCTCTCACTCTGAATGATACACTGACTACTTCATTAAATTACACCAGATAAATAGTCCCTTAAAGCTATTAATAGGGGTGGGCCATATCATATTGCAACGTATCCTCATACAACGGTTCATATGATATCTTAAGAAAAAAGTTAATTTTAGGTGCGTTTTTATCTGACGCACATATCAATTTCCGCTCCCATCTTTTTAAAATACATTTCCGTCTTCACAGGAAACAACTTGGTTGGGTCTAGGCAATAAAACTACTTAGTTAGGTTTAGGAAAAGATTGTGGTTTCGGTTAAAATAATTTCGGAAGTGGTGTAATTTAAAGTACCAGTGATTAACAATTAAGGGGCTCTATTGGCAGAAATGGAATATAATATTAATAAGTATGTTTTCTTTAGTGTATAAAACAAGAATTGATGTGTTTTCCGTTACCTTAGAATGAGCCGTTTCTGCGATGTGTCTTCAGTAGTAGTAGAACGGACAAACCAAACACTGTTAACTGTTACTGCTTGGGCCGTAGTCGATAACGTTACTCGATCCCCTTGCCGCCGCTCTCTCTCTTGCTTCACTACTCATTTCCCACATACACACACACACACACACACACACACACACACTCTAAGCACTCTGTGCTTACAACAAATGGCTCTAGAGAGGGCCATTCACGTTTTTGCGTCGGCTTCTGTAGTAATCTTCAAACGCTTGGCAAACAGGACAAGTTGTAATCTGCAACCTCACCGCTAGTTACAGTCAGATCCTACACACTGCTCCTTTAAGTACCAGAGTTATATGACAAATAAATCAATGTTGACTTCTGGTTTTACTCGGGGTATGAACACTGGTCTCTTGGGCGAAAGTCCAGTGTTTTTTGACCTCTCCCACCCCCCATCCAACCGAATGGTTCACCATTACCTGGATTACATATGAATTTATTTTTTTGGGATATTACACGAATCACAGTGCATTCACTCTTCGTAAGTATAGCTATGGATGGTGTATGAGAACAGCCTGCATATTGTTAATGATGATGATATTGGTTTACTGTAGATCTTAATGGGAAAAAATCTTCATATCACATTATTAAGAGTTTTGAAAAAAAGTGACAGTCAGGTGGACACATGGGAGGAAAATGTCACCTCACAAGCAGTGAGTGACTATACTGTAACTATTTACACTATATATCGTAGTTCTGTAGAATATACTGTATAAATATCATAAATATCTAAAAGTACATTGCGATATTGTGATGTCATTTTAAGGCCCTATCACTTGCCCTTACTAAAACATGACAGCACACTGGAAATGGAGAAGTGGGAGCATTACACCAAATTAAAGTAGCAGAGGCTTTTCTCCCAGCGGCCAGTCAGACCTGCGTTCTGCTTATTAAAAGCCGAGCCGACATGGAGGTGAAGTACAGAAACCTTCTGCTGCCTCTCAGAGATGAACCGAGCACAGGAAAGAACTAAGAGTGAGAGAAGAAGAAGAGAGGCGAGGGAAGAGTGAAATTGACAGTCGGCGTTCAGAGAGCGTTTTCTGCTGACAGGTCCCACCTAGCCTGGGTCAAAGGCAGGAACTGAGATGAAAAGGAAGAAAGAGAAATGAGTGGATATCGGGGGGATTGGAACATGATGAAGAAGGGTGAGGAAAAGGGGCAGAGGACATAAAAGCTGTGGCGGTTACACCTTTATCTCTCATTGTGAAATAAAGTCGGTATTTTACTTAAGAACAAGCACCCCAAAATAAATAAATAAAAAGAAATAATAATAACTCGGCTTGATCGTATCACTCTAAGCTGTTGGTTTTTCATTTTGTACAAACTGATACCATGCGGCTCCGTCACAATGCCTTTTCCATTTAGTGGAGGGGAGGGCTGTGCCGCAGCACTGGAGTGTAATCCTCTCGCACAATAATACATTTATTCAATCCACAGCTATAGTGGATCAGTTGACATCTTTGCTCTCATAAGCTCCTTCTTTCTCCCCCATCACTGGCCTTCCTGGTAACCCATACATCCTTAGCTTCCATATATATACTGGCTTTTTGTTTGAGGAGTGAGTCACCTGTGACTGGTTATGTCAGCTGTTACGTTGTAAAGTCTAATATATGTATATACAGTATATATGGACATACACCAGACCATGATCTTTTCCTAAAACTAACTTTTTGTCATTTAATTGCCATATTTAAGTTACGGCACTTCCAGTGTTATTTTAACCCAAACCATGATCTTTTCCTAAACCTAAGTGAGTAGTTTTGTTAACTAAACCTAATCAAGTCGGTCTTTTCCTAAACCTAACTGAGTAGTTGTGTTGCCTAATCCTAACCAAGTTGTTTCCTGTGAAGATGGAAGTTTATTATGAAAAGACGGAAGTGGAAATGAAAAAAGTTTTTGTCATGTAACTTCCGTATTTAATTTACAATCTCGAAGATCTCTGTTTTGTTCTCTTTGGCGACACCTATGGCGATTAGCAGTAATTCCAGGTGTGATTTTGGATCTTATTTCTCAGAGGTCCAAACAGTGTCGTCACAAACACCTAATTTGTAATACTTCAAATGCAAGGGCTTTTATCAGTGGGCCATAGGCTCAATCACCATTGTGTTACCTCATGTGGTGACAGATAGTGATCTAACAGACATTTATTGAAATGAAAATCTTCAAGATTATTACTTTAAGTTACGCCACCTCCATTGTTATTTTGACCCAAACCACAATCTTTTCCTAAACCTAACTAAGTAGTTTTTTGTCACGCCACTTCCGGTGCGACATAATAACTTCCGGTGTGAAGTAACCACTTCCGGTGCAACATAACCACTTCCAGTGTGGATAACTTAACCACGATCTTTTTCCTAAACCTAACTATGTCGTTTTGTCACCTAAACCTAAGTTGTTTCCTGTGAAGACCGAAGTTTATTTTGAAAAGACTGGAGCGGAAATTGACGCTGGACATTCGCAGGAAAACTGAGGGATAACTTTTCGTAAGATATCATATAAACTGTTGTATGAGAATACGTTTGATAGATAAGGCCTTCCAGAGCATTTACACAGGGGAGGAAGAGGAGGAGATTAAAGGGGGGTTGAGGCAAGGAGAGGAGAAGAGGAAGAAAGGGGAGAGATGACAAAAGGAGAAGAGAGCCAGGCCTTATCAGCATTCACTCATCCTACAGTGGATGAAATTACCCTTCTCTCTCTCTCGCCATGTCTGCGGTCACTGCTATCAGGCGCAGGTGGGTGTTTGTGTTTAGATTCCCTGTATGTTAAGATAAAAGGAGTTTACGGACAGAATAAAATTCACGGGAAATGAATCTGCGGCCTGAGAAATGGGCACCCATAAATCATACGTGTGTGTGTGTGTGTGTGTGAGGGAGTGATAAGGTTGTAAAGCCAAAGCAAGGCCTGCCTTCCTCAGCATATAGTAAAACAACATTAGTAACAATTAAGTGCGGGTGTCTTCGCCCTCCTGCGTCTTTTTCGCGGGAGCATTCGTGTGCTCATTTGTGAGCGCGGATTAGCCCGCGCTGAGACACTAGTTAAAAGAGCCCTCTGGTTGATGAATTCTCTTTAGAGGGAAAAAGCTGGTTTAATTGGGTTGCTCCCAAATCTTTTCACCGATAAGGACGCCTTGATAAAAGATAATTCCCCTCTTTTCTCTTTGCTTCTCACGTTTCTGCCTTCTTGCTTTATCTGCAACACTTAATTTATTTTTTTTTACCATTCCTTCACCTCTACTTTTTCCCTTCTTCTCTGTGCATACACTATATTCTCCTCTCCTCTTCCCAGCTCCTCTAATTTATTTTCTACTGTGTGCTGTGTGTGAAATGCTAAATTAGAAGTCGGGTAAAAAAGAAGGCCTCGGAGCAAGAGACATCAATAGCTTCCTTTTAATTCTGAGAACTCCCTCGCTCTCCCCCTTCTCTCTCTCTCTCTCTCTCTCTCTCTCTCTCTCTCTCTCTCTCTCTCTCTCTCTCTCTATCTATCTATCCCCTCATCCTCTCTCTTTCCTCTCCCCTGCTAATAAAGCCAAATTGGCAAGAAAGCTAGTGACCTCTCCCCTCGCCGTCTCTCTTTTCTCTGCTTAAAGAACCATGTCGGGGGATGAATATGACAATGACAAAAAGGCTGATGTCATTTTCCATCCGAATATATATCACCCGCACATCCAGCTTCTTTTATTTTCACCCTTTTTATCTCCCTTTTATGCCGCGTAACGTCTAATCTGTTTGCTTCAGGTGCCATTCTCGCGCGCCTGCCCTCTCTCACGAAGAAGACCTCGGTATTTTCTTTCTTCTTTCTTTTCTTTTTTTTTGGCATACTCAAGGGAAAAGTGGGTTTGAACTTTTTTTTTTTTTTTTTTTAATGTCTGTCTCACTTGGTATGTATTTAATAAGTCTGCCTGCCAGACATACCTGCCTGCTTCTCCGAGTGTCCCCTTTTGAAGGAGTTGCCGCACAGCGACCCCGGGGTTGGAGAGAGTTTCGCAGAGTTTAGATTTAACAATCACGCTCCTTTTTTCATCTCCTCGTCTTCCCTGACCTTGAGGCGCGCTTTTATTTCACGCCGACAGTCTGTTTTGTAAAAAAAGAAGAGAAAGAAAAAAAAGTCCTTTAACTTGGACGGGGCCGTTTTTGAATTCCCAAAGGGCAGGCGAGAGTTGAGCGCACCTGTCATTCGCTTGTCCTCCCTTTTCACAACTTTGGCTATGAATTATAAATGCAGCGTTTCACTCTCTTTATCCTTCCCTGGGCATGGAGGCGAGCTGAGCATTATATGCATGTACACACACACACTGGATCCCTCTTGGGTTATTTATACAGTATATTGTACATTTCATCCTTAGCTTATTTGCATTTCCTTTGTTCTCTCCTTCTCCTGTTGCCCTCCTATGGTCCTCTCTCTCTTGTCATGCTCTCTCTGCTCTCTCGCCTTTCTTCGGCATCACACCAGAGAGTGACACAGAGGTGAAAAGTTTTGAACTGGCGTTACTTTCTTTCATAAAGTATGCATGATATGCTGTCACTGTTATTCCTATTTTTTCCTTTTCCTCCTTTTGCAGTGTGTGTGCGCCAGTGTGTTTGCATTCAGTGTCTGTATCTACGCGAGTGCGTCCTGTCCCTCCGGGAGTATTTACACATTAAGTTTGAGCCTGTGATTATTTTGACTTGGTAGCTGTGTTGTACTCAGAAGAGCTGAGGCACTAATATAATTGCCAATTAAATTAAGGAAGCAAGCTTTCCACACACCCCGCGGTGAGTTTGCACAGTGTCTCCTGAAGTGCTCTGCACACATACACTCAATACTCCGACGAACAGACCCCCTCAAGTAATAAGGTTCCGACATTGTTATAAGATAAGCCGAATGTGGAATGAGCAGATTGTCTATGTCGCGGTCAGCTCTTTACTGTTAGGAAACACACTTTTTTACGATCAACTCTTGATCAGGAGCCAAAGACTGGTTTTCTTGGCCGTTGAATATGATGTGAAAAAGTTTGATCGCTCGGTGACAAAAAAACATCTCATTCAATTCTATTTGGTTATTAAAATTGAGGTGATGCATGAGGGAATGCTTTCTGTAATGTTTCCAGTGATGGAAGTACTGACACATAATGTCAAGTCAAAGTTCTGCATTAGAAATCTTACTTAAAGCTCCTACGAGCAACTTTGATTTTCTGTTGGTTTTGGAGGTCCATGTGGACAAAAGCGGTAGTGTTTCTGAGTAACAGAGTCCCTCTAGAAAACCTCTCATTTTACTGCAGCAGAGTCTGACAGCCCAGTAATACGACAAGGGCCTCCAGCAGCATGGCATTGGGTTTGGCTCCCAGTGGATCTCCACCTCTCGCTGGACCTTCGGCTTCAGGTCAAAGGTGGCAGCGAAGCCAGATCTGGGTCTGTCCGCGACGGGCTGGTCGCTGCCGGAGGCAAGGGGTAGATTAGTCCAGTGGTTCCCAACCTAGGGGTCAGGCCCCTCCAAAAGGTCCCAAGATAAATCTGGGGAGTCATGAGATGATGAATGGGGTATAAAGAAGAGAAAACAAAAATATGCCACAGGAATTTGTATTCATTTTTTTTTTTTTTTTCTCTACTTACTTTTTGTGACCTCTTTGGTCCTCAAATTGTTGTTTCAGTGAAACCATCTGAGAAGTTCAGAGGAGAAATTACTCACATCTATAGCGGTCACATCACAAGCCAAAAAGGTTGGTAAACCATGGTTTCATCTTTAAAGGTGCTATTGATAACATTCAGCCACTAGATGTCGCATTCACCATTCCCCGTTCCATTGCATTTACTTCACAACAAGTCGTTGCCAGGCACCTTCTGTCAATCTCAGCCATTCAACAGTTTTTTCCACACTTACTGACAACCCAGAGATACCAGGTGACAGCAACGTTGTTATACTATTGGCTCACAAGCCTTGTTAGAAGTGGGAACCAAATGTCAGATATCTTCCACAGAGATAAACAAAATATTCATTTTGGACTCAAAATTATATTTTTTTTCAGGAAAAGCCACACTTTCTGCACCTTTCTAAAGGCTTTTTTTTTTTTTTTATATTCGTCTACATAAAAATTTTATCAATAAGACCTTTAACATTTATAATTTTATAAGATTATGGGATTATTTTGTTTTTTATGCAAAATCTTAATGTGAAAAGTCAATATTTTCCCCTTAAATGTAAATGTGCTCTGAGTCAATGTACTTTCACCGCTGATTGTTTCTAATTAAAGAGAGTATAAGTTCACATAAAGTAATGCGCATCCACTTGACGCTGATGAACCTCAGGCCCAACAGTGATGCAGCGAGTCTGCATTAGTATGTGAAACAGCTCTCTCCTCAACTTTCTAAATTACACTCTGCTCTGCCCATTACTGGGAGCCCAATGGGAGCGAGGTTTGTTTAGCTCTGCTCCAATGGGAGTGCATGTTGTTTGAAGGCCTGCCATTTCAATCAGGCTTGTTGTTAAGCTGTTGTTGTCTTTTGGGGGAACCTGGCCAGGCTCATCGCCAGGGGGACACATGTGGTTCATCACGGCTGTAATTGGATTTGATTTTTTGCGTTCTCCGCTTTTTTCCAATGTTCAATTAAGGGACTCTGCCACTGAAGACTGGCGCTGTAGCACAGAGGGAACCAAGATGGACCAAAAGAGGGAAAGACTGACATGGAGCCCAGAGTGAGGTTGCATGGTGATTAGTGATTTGGGAAAAGTGGGCAAAGTTAATTAGTATATATGAGTATTTGTCAGTTTACAATTAGTTTGACACCCACTCGAGGGGATGGAAGCAGTTGCATACAGGCTTTAAGTGATTGTATTCGAGGCCAGCGTTTTCACCTTGTGTGCATGTGAGCGTATCAATTCAACAGCGAGACTAAGGCAAGGGGATAGGGGAGGGAGTGATATACGCGAGAAGCTGCATCGATTATGACATGGCCTTCCTCTCAGGGGGAACCATGGTCAGGCCATTTGTTTGACAGGAAAAGAGCGGGGGAAGTCTATTAGCGTGGTGCCCTCACGGGCTGATGACAGGCAGCTGTAGCGGCAGGGGCCGAGCCCACTGGGACCGGCCCAGGCAGAGAGAGAGAGAGAGAGAGAGAGAGAGAGGGAGAAAGATTGTGGGAGACGGGGCCAGTGACACTCCCAAACCCCAGGGGTACTTTGAAGGTCAAGATCTTTGTACGGCCTCACACATTATCTGCAAGAGGACAGAGGACAGTGTGTGAGAGAGAGAGAAAGGGAGGAGAAAGGGGTATCAATAATGGCTTTCGCCTTCTTCTTTTAGTGTGTTACTGACGAGGAAATCACACATAGTCACATTTTTCGTCCTCATCTATTATGAGAAAGTGTTATTTCCCATTAAAAATCCATGTTACATCAGTGCAGTACAGTTGCCAGTTAAAGGAATGCTCCACAGGAAATCTTTTCTAATATTAAATTTATTTTCCTCAAAAGATAGGTGCATGCTGGTCTCACACACCGTTCGTAGCTATACCTATGAAAAGTAATGCACTGTAGTTTGTGTATATGACATGAAATTAATTTGTATGTAATCCACATAATAGTGCACCAGGAAGTATAAAGAGCGACACCCGTCGCGTAGGCAGGAGGTCGGGGTGGATGTGTGGGTCAGAAAACACCCGACTTTCGCCCAGGAAACTTGTGTTTGTATCCCGTGTGAAGCAAGAAATCAACATTGATTAATTTGTTACGTAACTTCCATACATATGTTATGCCACTTTCGGAGCTATTTTAACACAAATCATGACCTTTTTCTAAACCAACTAAGTATTTTTTTGTCAGATAACTTCCGTACTTAAGTTACGCAACTTCCAGTTTCATTTTAACTGAAACCACAATCTTTTCCTAAACCTAACTAAGTAGTTTTGTTGCCTAAACCTAACCAAGTTGTTTCCTGTGAAGACGATAGTTTATTTTGAAAAGGCTGGAGCAGAAATTAACGCATGGGTTGCGGGACATTCGTAGGAACACAAATGAAAAACGAGAAAGATATCGTAAGATATGAACCGTATGAAGACATGTTGATCTTTAACGTCCTGTCCAGTAAAGTGTTCAAAAGTGTCTGCAGGTGCCACTCATTTCTTTCTGTTGTTTCACCATTATGGCTATGTTCAATGTTAGGTTTTCCTTTGTCCACACGATAAAACCTACTTTGATGTTGCCAGAAACATGAAATAAAATAAAATGAATTAAAGAGGACTTAAAATCATCCATCAGAGGTGCAAAATTTATCGCACTTTTTCAATTTAGCTGGATACTTACTGAGCTGAAAATGCTAATAAGCCCAGCCGCAGTTCATCCGATTTCCATAAAGTCTCCCTGAATGAGATTTGATGCCGGGCTTATTTGACACGTCTGGAAAGCAATGGAGCTCAAAAGAAATTGTTTTCCGCTCCTGAACTTTGGAATATTGTTTGAAGAGAAGCCACATTTTTTTATCTGCAAGCATGTGTTCATCCCTCAAAAGGAGGCTTCTATGTGTGAGATAGGTGTCAGTGAACAAAAAGACCAGTTAGGTATAATGAATGTGGTAGATTGTTGGTATAATGGTTACACACCTTTAACCAAATAACTGCTGGAAACCACCTGATTCGACTGCTACCAGGCCATTAAATGTTCATTATCAGTCACTGTAAGCACCATAGATTCGGGTTATTAGGGGCTTAATACACCTACTATGTTGTAAAAGTGAAAGCGATTTTAAGCATTTTGAACACAAACGAAAAGGTTTCTTTAGGTTTAGGCAACAAAACACTTAGTTAGGTTTAGGGGAAAACAGTTTTGGCTTAAAATAACTATGTTTCAAAAATGAAAGTGAAGCTTAACGCTTGTGAACACAAACACAGCTACTCGTTCTTGGTCCCATCCATCACCCCCAACCTCCACCCAATGTGAATAGATAATAAACCCTAATATTGGTTGTAGTAGGCCCCTAATGACCCACATATGGTGCTTATAGCGACAGATAACGCCTATTTAATTTGCCTGACAACAGTTAAATCGGCTGTGGAAACAGACTGTCGTAAAATAAGAATATAGAAAAATTACTTAACATATTCAAGTATAAGATTCCAGAACCCAGATTTGATCTGCTAGGAGGTAAAATTGGAGGAGGTAAAATTGTGCAAAAAAAGAATTACTAACCACAAATGCCAATCTATTCTCCCAAAATGTCTTACACACTGTGAACAGGAGGACATTTTTTTTTTCCCACGATGGAGCCACCTGACACTGGCAGTTTGGAACATCATGTGTTAAAGCTTCATTAACTGGCTAGAGGTTGAATTGCATTGCACCAACTGACAATAAAGAGAAGCAAACAATTATTTATGGGTCAATTGTGCAGATCGCCGCTCGCAGCATTTCGAGCAACCACAATCAGTCAAGCTACTTGGCTCGCAACAATTGCTAAGTGGGCTTCCTTCCTGACTGTGCAGCTTTAGCCTCGAGCTAAGGCAACGTTCGCTCGCTGCTTTCGCTGTCATAGATCAAATTTGGGCACAGATTCCAACTTATTTAAATTTCCCCCAATATGCCCACGCACATAGCCCCGAGCTGAGCTTGAGTTAGCAGCGCCACTCCTCTTTTTTTTTTTTTTGCACAAAATGTAATGCAGCCTTGAAAACTGCCTTGCTATTTTCCCCTGCTGTCATTCTGACATCCCGCTGCCCTCCTTTGCTGCTGCCCACACAACTTGAGTGGCAGTGGTTCGCCCACAGCATTACACTGTAATCTAAGTCTGGCACTGAATGACCATCAGAACAAGGTGCTTATGTAAGCCAGGAATCCATCAGCGCCAGCATACAACAGAACAGTCAATTGTAGACTTTTTTTGGTGATTTGTGAGAGTTCCACCTGCAGTAGGCAGAATGTTTTTGGCATCATCAGGCAAAAAATTCCACAATAACACTTCAGCCATATTGTAATTCAAGTGTTCTGAGAGAAAACTACTAGAAAACTGTCAGGATAAAGTGACCGTTTTATAAAAAAACTTTTTTTTTTAAATCATATTTGCTCCATTTCTACCCACTGCAGCTTTAAGGCTGTGTTGTATATTACAGTATAGCATTAATGACGCTATAGTTGCTTAAGGAATGGAATTTTTTATTTCACATCTTGGTTTTGTGTTGGTGTTTGAAGCTACACAAGCCTCAGGCAGCAAATACTCGTATAAGCAATAAGTGTCACGTTGTGCTGTGCAGCCTTCTTCATGTTTACACACACAAAAAATGAATGAACTTGTTGGAGAAAAGAGCAACAGAAAGTGAAGAAAAGAAGTCGGGTTTACGGGTCACTCCAACAACCGTCATGTCCTTGGCCCTTTCCCGTCTCTGCCGCTGCCACTCCATGTGGGCTGCGGGCGCGAGGCCAGAGATGAATCCATCCCGAGCCCTTGACTCTCTGAAACAACTGCCGGTGACAGAAGTGAGATTGATTTTTGTCTCCGGGCTGCAATTTGAGATTCAGGCATAAACACGGTCATTTTCGGCGCAATTCTGAAAGGTTATGTTGTCTGAAAAGGAATGAAATAATGAATAAAAATGAGTGCCTCTCTCTCGAAAAGCCACGCGGACTAAATTGCCACGGAGTCAAGTAAAGGGCTGTTAAAAGAAATGGAGTGATGATTGTACAATTTAAGTGGCGGAGAAAAACACAGTGCATTTACAGGTTATTGGACTGAAGAGAATTTCGTTCGGAGAAGAATAGCAGTGGGCAGATGATATGCCAGGAATGATGATTGTGTTTACACATGCACAACACATTTTTTTTCAAGGTCATTCGGACAAAGATGCACTTCCTCTAATACGGCCTTAGATAATTCAACATGTAACATCTTCATATCAGGGGTTTGCTGGAATAATCCATCAGCTTTTCTCATTGGATTTCTATTCACGTAGGCTGTGCTGTTGATTATCAGCTTTCAGATCAACGGGGCTGACATGAAAGAGTAATGAAAGTCATTTTTTTTTCTCAGAGCTATCCATTTTGCAGATCGAAAAATGGAGATGTATTCAAGATGTTTTTTTTGGCAGGGAAAGGAATGAGTTTCTCTCCCGTGAGACAGAGCAAACCACCACGACGCACTAACACACACACACACACACACACACCGAAAACCATGCAGAACTTGTTACCTGATGAGAATCTTCCTATTTCTTTAGATTTTCAACACCTGAAGGGATTTAAAGGTGTTGGAAAAAAAAAAATCCAAGATAATAATATGAGAGATTGTTGGAAAATGTGTGTTTTTGTGAGTACGTGTGTGTGTCTAGACTCGGCTGAAGCCGGCTTGTCATATAGAGTGCTTTGCTCAGCACTACTGTAATATCCACTCATTCTCTTCCGATCCTTACGCACACACACACACACACACACACACTCACACACACATTCGCACACACTTCTGCACTCTGGCCAATGCTGACTCAGGATAAATGGCGACTAAAAGAACAGACAAAGAGCTGACAACACCGGGTCACTTGGCTCGCGGCGAAAGGGTTGCATCGGTTGACAAATTGTGCAGCTCGGCGTCCGCAGCGCTTTTTGAACACTTCGTGGAGTTTCGACGTTTCCTCTCTTCTGTATTCATCAAGAAGAGACACCGTCCTACCTGTGCTACCATCGTCATGTCATTCACATGCAGCATTTCATCCATCTTAGCTGTATTGTTGTAGCGAGATTGAATAAAATGGCCATTTTCTTTGTGTGGGACGACCCCACCAGTCAGTGCCTCCTTATCTCATCATTGATTGGCTGCTGGATTAGCCACCCGCTTTGACCAGCGTGTGTTATCGACGGGCTGCCTGTCACATTGAAGAGAGCCCTCCGAGCCAATGAATAGAACTCAATGGGGCTGAGGGCGGGTGGTATCGATGCCGACCTGGCAACCTGTGAGCCTCCGACGGGTCTTTTGGCTGTTACCGCGGGGCGTCACTCTCAGGGCTGTTATCAGGCGCTCTGAGCGCGTCTGGGGCCGCAGCGTTGGGCTGCGACATGTCGCTCGTTACTCATTTCAAAATTAATACTGTTTAAGTTATTACTTCCCGGGAGGAGTGCATTCATCACACTGCTCTTTATATTACCTCTGTGTTACGCCCTCAAAATTGGCAATTGCATCCTGGGTGACCTTCAGAAATGAGGATAATTCAATTGCTTCACCTGCGTGCAAATGATCAGGGAATCCAAACCGCTTTAACGTCCAATTGACTAATTTTCTGGCCGATTTATGTGCTGCTGTGCTCTCTGGCGAACTGTACCACAGAAGAAGTGAATGCAGGTGGTCTCACTGTGTCAGCACGGATGATTGGATGGGTCACAGTTGGCCGTCGATGTATACAGTAGCTAGTCCATGTGGAAGTGGTTGTTATTTAGCCTCAAAACACTAGTTTGAAATTGATTTTGAAATCCACTTTGGAACAGAAAATCAATTAGGTTTAGGGGTTTAAATTAATAGCAGTTTTTATTACTCATTAGAATAACTAGTTTAAGATTAATAATTGCAGTCCATAATTTCCTCTTGTTGTAATCAGAAGAAATACAACATGTAATAAAAATCTGAAATTGATGAAATTGTAAAAGTGGAAGAGATGAACTGAGGTGAAAATGACTTCATGCGCCATACAATGATATAGTAACTCTACTGACAGTGGTGTTTATTTAGTGAAACAGCACAATAAGGTAACAGTACAGAAAACACATGAAGTAAAACAATAAAGATAATCCATTAATGGAATGGTACTAGAGTAAAATGATATGTTGTAGTTTCATGGTGCTGTGTCTAGCATACAAGGGAACAAACTATAGTCTACAGGCGTTCAAATGTAAACTAAAATCCAAACAACACTTGATCAAAAGACTCAATTGTCATACTGTATTGTCCTATTGTTTGTTTTTACCCAGGATTCCCTGGAAAGCTATAAATAGATGCTGGTAAATATTCCCTTTTTTCTTTAGTTTATAGTTGGACATATCATGGTTTTCCATAGTGAAAGCCGTTCCTCACCAGTACAATGCGATTTTCCGCATTAGCAACTATGCACTATCCAAAAACAAATGACCATTGTTTCAAGACTCTTAGAAAAATACACACTGCATGCAACAAAGAGAAGCACAGGGCTAATTATTATGCAGAATGAGGGCGGCTTTTAATCTAGTAGGTGCTGATTAGCAGGTGAAAAGACGTCTAAGGTGCCTATTAAAACTGGAATACATAACATTATGAAAAAGTGACTCGTTCTTTATTGCTGACTGTATTTCATCATAGAGTAGTCTATAAGGCATCCTGGACATGTGTATCAGCAAAAAGCTGAGCAATAAATGGTCAAAAATGTTATCCTATAGGTCAGTGTTTCCCAAACTATTTTTCTTGGGACTCACTTTTAAAAAAATGATGAACCCGTTGTGACCCAATTCACTATGGGCCTTATCTATCAATCCTGAGAAAAGCAAATTTGTGTGTTATTGAACGTTTCTGCCATTTCCGTATCACCATTTATTATCTTGAATAGGGAGTCATGTCAAAGAGACACATTTGATAAATCAAATAAATGCATTTAGGCGGAGTTATCAGACCCTCGTTTTTTAAACAATGTATGCTATAGCCTTTCATATTAGAGTCAATATTATAAGTAGGCTACAATTATCAGAACAATACGAACATTCAGGCTCTAAGGTGTACTGTGGATTACTGTAGATATAAATGTTAAATAAAAAAAAACTATATAAGAAATTCTGCAAATTTATATGATAATAAATAATAAAATCTTCTTCGAACCATCGGTGGGAGCCGACCCAGTCTTTGGGAATCATTGCTTTACATACTCTACAGCGGTATTGCGCAGGTTTACAAGTCAGATGCCATTGAAGCATTATACTTAGTTTATATTCTTCTCATCCCGTTAAAATAGATGATAGTGGGACTTATTTATTATGTATTTTATCTTTGGAATAGTTAACTATTGTTGCTATATGTTGTCTTGGGTGCTGCTTTTCAAAACTGCATCACCGCCAAGTTTGCAGTGCCATGATGAATATGAAACACCTCTCAGTGTGTGTGTGTGTGTGTGTTTGGGCTTGTAAATGTTTTTGTCCAATCCGTATTCTTTCTGTTTATATAACATACATTTATTCATATGTACATCAGATTCAGGAGTGTGTTTGCACAATACATTAATATAGTATGTGCATGTTCACTTGTGTGTTTGTTTTGTTTGTGTGTGCTCGTGCTATCAGCACCTAGCGATCCGTGTGTGTGTGTGTGTGTGTGTTGTGCGCCGTGCCTGGCTCCTGAATCACGCTGGGTCGTCGGGCCTCTCTGGCGCGCTGCTGCCAGTCTGCAGCTGGAGATAAAGTTCTAGCCTAAAGGAGAGAAGGCAGACCGCATCCACCCTCTCTCTACTTAATCCGCCCCTCTCCCCCTCTCATCCCCTCCCCTTGTTCCTTCTCTCCATCTCACTATATCTCCCCTTGCTTACCACCTCTCAGACCTGTGTCCTTCAATACACCACGCTCTCTCTCTCATCGTATCTCCCGCTCACTTCTTTTTTTTTCCACCTTCCTCCTGCTGCTCCTTCCTTCTGCCCTATCTGCCTATGTTTTATTTTTTATTTCTCTTTCCATCTGCCATGCCAAACCAACTCTATATCAAATGCTCTTTCCACCCTATACTCCTACTGCGCTTCTATCTCACTTGCCCCTTTGTTTTGACTACCTCAGATGGTGGATCGCCATTTCCTCGAACAATTGCCGTCTTTGATTTGGTGCGGATTTAGTAGATGATAAACCCCATGTAGAGGATTTTCTCCCTCTCTCTCTGTGTATTTTTTCTACATTACTGATTCTGCTTGTATGCAGTTGTAACTGATGTTTGTTTACTTTTTGTTTTCTTCAAATTTTAGATTAGAAGGAAAACTAAATTTTTGAAAAAGAAGTAGCTGAAAAATGACTGATCATACGCTCTTGTAAACTAAACGGAAGACAAATACAAAAGAAAAATATGTTAAACATCCTGTGCGTAGTTCTTTGATGTAGCACAGAACAGATGTTAGAATACATTTCCGCTTGTGTTTTTCCTGTTACTATGCCCATACTCAAACTGTTTTAGGTGGATTGCATGATTGCTTTCAATGGAAAACAGCAGCTCACTTTGGGAAAAGAATGGATATTATGCTCCCAATCAATCGCCATGGTTACACTTGTCTTTTCAAAGCGACTTCTGTCATCCGATCATGCCAACCCCAGGACGCATTAACTGTCAAGTCTGTACTCTCCGAGGTCGGATCTTGCTCGCATTGGAATTTGATTCAAGCCCCAAGTGCGCCGGGCTTTGAAGCAAATTTTCATAGTGGTATAATGGTGGAATTACAACTCCCATGTCTGTCACGTGATGCCATTGGGCCCAGAAAGACTTTTTCCCGTAGTCTTACATCGGGAAAGAGACATCAGGAAAATCAACTTCCTAGTACAAACACTTGAATAGCCCATATTTAAATCATTAGGTCCTAAAAGTTGTAAAATGCACTAATCCATTGAGTCAAAATAAAAGGGATGACATATTTTTATAGGCCAACCAGTAAGTTAGCATCACACTGGATCCCTCAACAAAAGACCATGTGGTTTTTCTATTGGGTTTTGGATTATTGCAGAAAATAAGCTCTGTGGCAAACACACATTTATAATACTTCAGCAAGATAATCTCCACAAATGAACACTCCTTCTATGATTTTTGAAGCGTAAATGCAGTCAGCTAACGTTAGGCTATAACGTAGAACTGCACCACAGTCGCATAACTTCACGTCGCGACCAGTAAGCCAAAGGCAGACTAATGTTTGGCGTGATGATGTTCAGTAGTCTTATTTAGCCCACTTGTGAGCAACCGCCTTTTTTAAGACACATAAAAGCTTAAAAATTCACTGGTGGGGTATTTACTGATATATCTTATGTCAGATGACAAAAAGTTAAAATCTCTTAAGCTTGTGTTAACCGCAGACTTTATTTCAGGCATCTAACTAAAAACCCATTCAAAAAAATCCATCGACCTCGAGACAAGGGAACCAGAAGTGCTAAAATGCTAATTCATTTCCAGGTTTTAGGACTCAATCCTGAGCACTGCACATAGAGTTTAATATGCCATGTTAAGGGTTAATGGCAACCTTTTTTTGAATGGAGGACCCAACAATAAACAGGAAGAAATGTGTACTGCTTGCTATAGACCTGTTTTACACCAGCAGAGATGAAACAGTGTTTTAATTTCCCAAACTAAAAGCATTAGAAGGCCTTGAAGATCACAGAGGAACATTTCAGCTATCACAGACATTTAGAGATGCATTCATTGCCTCGATAATTAGAGAAATGGGCTCAAGTGCACCATTTTTTAAAGCATGCTATTAGTGTTTATATTGATTTTCAGGCTGCCACTACTTCTAATTCATTCACCAATATGAAAATCTACTCCCAGAGACCTGAGGTTGTACATGACATTAAGTTAGCAAGTTTAAGTTATCCAGGGACATATACGTTTAAGAAAACTCTGAGACTTGAGAAGCACATGTCGAACAACCATCCTATTACTGCCAGAAGCTGCCATGTTATCCTTTTCCCAGTGCCAATGGTTGCTCTTTTTCGACTTCTCTTTTGAATGCTTGTAGACAGCCATCATTCAGGAATTTGTGCACAACTTCTTTACTGCTCTCAAGAATAACTTGATGTTCGGTGTGATGTATACATCTCAAGCTAGTCACTGAAATGTTATTGTAGTGTATATCGTTCGAGTCAATCTCATGTTAAAAACGATATTGCTGCCTTTCAAATGGTTGGCAGCGATGTTTACTGTGTGCAATTTGCAGTTAAGAGATCATCAAAACTGAAAGCAGTGGTTAGCAGACTGTTATGTAATCATGGTTCTTTAATGTGTTGCGAGGCAGCGATTTAACTTCAAGGACTTTAGATCTGCAGTTACTTTAGGCACATCTTTTTTATTATTGACTTAACTGACATAAACTCTTCTGTCTGACTTCTCTGTGAACTCTCGCTCTCTGGCTATTGGCAGTCTCTAGAGTTGGAATGAATCTCAGATACCAACACACTCCTAGCCTTGCTTAAAAGTGTAGGTTTTCCAAAGTTATGTCTTTGAGGAAAGTCTCCCCTATACTCTTGCATCCTGTTCTCTCCTATATAGCAAATTGTGCTCTATCTGGACAGTTTCTAGGCTGATTCGTAATATATTAGGGATTAATGTGTCCACACCGGGATGCGATGTCAGATCTAGTGGGATTGTTTAGTTCCTTTTGTGCCAAAAAATCCAGACACAGATTCTGTCTGCGTGAGAATAATTGTCCTCCGCCACCGTCATTAACATTTGCATTTCAATAGTCCTCGCTTGATTGAACAGCAACGGCAGCATAAGTGGTTTAGCAGGGTATGGACAATTTAATTTTTGCTTCAAAACAAACATCCATACTTATTGATGTTTCTCTTCTTCAGAAGCAAGACTCAAACATTGTCTGCTGCTTTCACTGTGTTGGAAAATATTGCATCTACACTGCGGTTTCCATATCTTATCTTTCCTTTATGATTTCATTCCATTCTGTATCATTGATGTCAAATCTTTTCATCATCTAGTTGCTTTTCTTTTTTTCACGACAGTATCAGATTTTAGCAACGCTAGCGGCGTGGCTCTGGGGATGCAATGTCTGTCTGTTGGCCGGTCCACCACTTTCAGTCCAGACTGAAATATCTTAAAAATGATTTGATGGATAGCCATAAAATTCTGTACAGACATTCATGGTTCCCAGAGGATGGATCCTAATGACTTTGGTGATCCCCTGACTTTTCCTCTAGCGCCAACAGCAGGGCAATGCTTTCAATTATCCAGAGAAATATCTCATCTACCTGATGGATTGGCACTAAATTTGGTACAATGACTTTGGTGTTCCTCTGACTTTTCCTCTAGCGCTCTGTGAGGTTGACGTTTGTGTTTTCTTATGAAATGTCTCGACAACTATTGGATGGTTTGGCACAGACATTCTTGTTCTCCTCAGGATGAAATTAAACAACTTGGATATTCTCCTAACTTGGTGTAGCACCTTCACCAGTCCAATTTTTTATTTATGCAACACTCAAGTTTGTGACCTGTAAAACTAACCTCAGTTGTACTTTGTGTTTAGCGCTAATTAAAGGCATGCTAACACATCCAACCAAGACTTTGAACACAGTAAACCTTTTACCTGCTAAACATCTGCTTCGTCAGCATTATCATTTCAACGTATCCCCATACATACATATATTTGTATGATATCTTATGAAAAGTTATTCCTCATTTTATGTGGCTTTTCCTACAAATGTCCAACAATTACTCCCCAGTCTTTTCAAAATAAACTTCTGTTTCCGCAGGAAACAACTTGGTTAGGCTTAGGCACCAAAACGACTTAGTTAGGTTTTGGGAAAGATCGTGGTTTGGGTTAGATTAAGACCGGAACTGGTAACTTAAGTACGGATGTTACGTGACAAAAACTACCTAGGTTTAGGAAAAGTTTGTGGTATGGGTTAAAATAACTCCAGAATTGATGTAACTTCCGGATGTATGTTACAAATGAATCAAAGTTGTCTTCCGGTTTCACACGGGATACGAACACCAGTCTCTTGGCTGAAGGTCCGGTGTTTTTTTGCGGTGCTTGTCTCTCTCAATACTTCCTGGTTCACCATTATGTGAATTACATACGAATTGATTTGTGGAATTTTTAGAAATTACTGTGCATTACTATTCGTAAGTATAGCTATGAACGGTTTATGAGAACAACCTGATCTTATTGAGCATGCTAGCTCACTGATGTTAGCATTTAGCTCAAAGCACTGCTGTTTCTTTCCTATATGTATTTTTCATCTGTTTCTTTTCACGTTGTATGGATGTGTGATAAAGTTACAGCTTTTTTGAAATGATTTACACACAGATATACAGAGAGCATATACTTATGAGGACATACACTTTCACAAACTTGCGCTTCAGAGAAAACAGCGACAGCTTTCAGAAAAGGTGTTTCATATTTCCATCCTCCACAAGCACACACATGCACACATAGATGTTTCACAACAGAGATCATGTTTTCTGACCTCACCGTCTAATAGTGCCAGACTCCAGCCAATGTCAGGGGTTGTGATGAAGTGATGTGTGTAAAGAGAAAGGAAGTGTGTGATGTCAGTGTTGCTCATATTGGTCTCTTCTCTTGTATCTGCCCTTTCCTGATTGTCCTACCAGTTATAAAGTGCAATGACCGCTGTGCCTCATTCTGGTGTAATTTTTATGTGATGCTCATTATCAAAATTGATCATTTTATTTTGTCAGTGTCAATATCAGTGCCCCCGATCTAAAGTTCACCTTTTAAGCAACGGAACATCATGTCCCCCTTTCTTTTCTCCTTCCTCTTAAATTTTCTCTCTCTTTTTCCCTTAACCCCCAACACACACACACACACACACACACACACACACACACACACACACACACACACACACACACACACACTTCTCTTCTCCATCTCTATATATCTGTCAGTGCACGAGGCGAGGAGAAGAAGTGAAGCAGACAAGAAATATATCCCTGTGAAAGACAGGTCTGGATAAATAAAGAAGAAAAAGAGGTATACTACCCGAGAGGGAAGGCTGGAGGGAGACGAGGGAGTTTTTTTTTTTTTGTTCCCCCTTTACCTTAAGGCAGCTGTCAGATTTTGAGAGGACAAGGAGCAGGGGAGAACGATGGTAAAAAGAGGGGAAAGGTTGAGGTGAGCAGCGTTCAGGGAGGGGAGATGAGGGCTAGATGGGTGATAATGAGAGATAGGGACCACGTCAGTTTTGGTAAAGGAGTCGAGGATGGATGCAACATGGCTTGTTCCAGGCACAAGTAGAGACGTTGAGTGCAGTCTCGGTGAATGGTTTTTGCACTGACTGAGATGCGTTTGCTACGGTTGTGTAAAACATGGGTTGCGTCCGATATTCCACACTAACAAATACGCTAAAACAGCATGTGAGATATTTAAGTATGTCTGAAACCTAAGTATGAAACCAATAGTATGTGAAATGTATTTGTTGTGAAATATTACAGTATACAACGCTGGACACTATACCGGCATAAATATCCCACAATACAATGTGGTAGTGATAATGACATTCATAACAGACATTGACGGACAGCTCTGTAACATCAATAACACTTCAATGTAAGTGTAAGTATAATATTTCACCTTGCTAGGCGTAATCGTAATATGTATTTTAATGGTTACACGTCTCCAACCGACAAGGAGGCTCTCAGGAAGTGACAGTATAAATTACTGCTCAATGCGTCTGAAAAGATACATACTACTGTATATTCACACACAAGTATGTTGAAAGATATAGTACAAATATTTGGTAGGCAGTGCACTGTGATTTGTGATGCAGCCATGGTTTAATCATCAAAACTCAAAGGGAGGATAATAAATTCTAATGGAATCAAAATATGAATCACTTCCATGACAATGTAACCCAGATTCTATATATGGCTTTAGACATACACATTAATAGCAGATTTTGCCTTGATTAGGGAGATTTTGCATATCATTGTTGTTAGGTAAAAACCCACATAACCCCAAACTGTCAGCTTTTCAGGAGCTGTTTTCATTTTATTAATTAGTTTTGAAAAGGTGTCTTAAACCCAACGGCTATTTCCTCAATCCACAGAAGAGCACTGAATCCTTCAGTGAAAGTGAAAACATGAAAACCAAAATTGCAATAACAACATTTTCACCTGACAGCCATGATGTGTCAAATTTGCAATATTTTTAATGGGCCTTCATTTAAATCACGCTGTCAGGACTCTTAAGTAGAACTATTTTAATCTCTACTTTAGTTTTAAAATTGAAACCTTGAAGATGGGAATTAAATTTGGGCATACCATTGCACCTATATGTATTTGTCTTGATCTGACTTCATTTGAGTAACTGCTTTGGAAGAGCATGACAGCTTAAGTTTTTAAAAATAAGCTTCTTTTTTTTTTTCTATGACTTCCTCCCACAAGAAACAGTGTTTTCTACAAGTGCTGGTGTCTGTAATCCAGCCATTCTGGCATTAAAGTCATGTTTCTATACTCCAAAATGCATGTTTCTGTTCAGGCAGTTCTCATACACTGATCGTAGCTCCCACAAAATCAATTTGTATGTTATCCACGTAATTGTGGACCAGGAAGTATAAAGAGCGACAAACGCAGCATAGGCAGGAGGTCGGGGTGGATGGGTGGATAAAAAAAACACTGAAATTTCATCCAGGAGACTGGTTTCCGTACCCTATGTGAAACCAGAAGTCGGCGTTGATTTATTCGTCACTTAAATTACGCCACATTCTGAGTTATTTTAACCCAAACCACAATATTTTCCTAAACCTAATTAAATAGTTTTGTTGCCTAAACCTAACCAAGTTGATCTTTTCCTCAACCTAACTAAGTAGTGTTGTTGCCTAAACCTAACCAAGTTGATCTTTTCCTCAACTCACCTAAGTAGTTTTGTTTCCTAAATCAATTTTTCCTGTGAAGACGGAAGTTTATATTGATAATGCTGAGGCGGAAATTGACAAGTGTGTCACGTGTTGCTGGACATTCGTAGGAAAACGCACGAAAAATTAGAAAAAGCTTTTTGTAAGATATCATACGAACCGTTGTATGAGAATACGTTGGTCTGTTCATAAAGGTGTGTACTAGATTATGCAATATTTAGTAGTTAGAGGTTTATAAAAATGTGTATGCATCAGTTGTACCAATGTAAAGTAGAGCTCAGAATAAAGTCCCACAGTTATAATGCTTACAAAGTGCTGCTCAGATAGTAGCATTACAGCTATAATGCATTCTTCAAACATCACCTCATTTGTCGAGTCACTCTGTTGTGTTTACTTATTTCTTTTGAACATAAAAGCACATCAGACAAAGCTGGAACAGTTGGAGGAATTTAGAAAACTGCTTAAGCTTTCAACTCGGCCATTTGTATTTTTACCACGAGTATTGGCTGTCATCCATATTTGTTCATTATTGTCTTTGAATAACAATGTACAGTGCTTGGCAAACTCAGTGTTTTAGACTTCAGTTTGGCGAAATCCAGCTTCCCTCTAGTATGGGATTAGTTTTCTAACAAATACATTGCGGTCTCCGGTTTATCCCAGGATTTCCTCCTGATTTCTTTTTCTGTTGCATTCATCGGAGAGCTGAAGGTGTACACTGCCAACACTGGTGTATACCACACATGTATTTGTTTCTAGTAAGGTAGTCTACTGATATTTATGAATGCTATATAGTGTTAATGTCTCCGTATCTATGTGATTGTGTAGCAGCGCAACACAGCAGCTTTCTTTATAGACTTATAATGTTCATTTAAAGTTTTTGGGGTAAAACTTTTTTATCAATACTGTTAGCTGTGCAGAGTTTGAATGTGTTCTAGTTAGAAATATGAAAGATGCTTTAGTAATAATAACAATTTGTGGGACTGGTAATTTTATCATGGCTGGTCATGTTGATGGCCTGCAGCCATGTTTCTCTGTAATAATTATGAATTTAATGTTAGTGTGTTGCTAAATTACAGCGTGGAGGAGTGCTTTCACTCTTTAGTTGGCAATGTCCAATTGAGCATGCTTGTTGTGTAAAATGGCACTGGAAAACTATTGAGCTTTTCCATTTGCCATGCAAACTGCTCTCCATTACACACTCAAGGTTGAAAGCGTGATTCATTGGTTTTACTTAAAACGCACCTTTTCACAATAATGGCTCTTAAACAGCAGTTAAACATAGCCGTGATTGAACAATTACCGTGACATTTTGTTTGTAATAGCCAATCTCGTACCAAACCTCCTTCTTGTTTACTTCACTTTTTTTTCTGCTTGTATATGTCATCTGGGAGGACGTGGGAGAACAATTCACTTTGAGTTTTTAGTCAGTAGAATATCCAAATCCATTTTTGTACTTGTGTATCTTTGTAACAAATTTAATTTCAGTGCAAAAACTGTTTATCATATCCCATGATGCCTTCCAGTTGGAGCCTTTCGAGCCCAATTGATCACCCACACACTTTATGGTCAGATGTACAGTAGATGGTCCACACATATACTGTATATAAAGATGAACGACATGTCAGCTCCCCAAAAGTGAAGCCAAAACATCTCGATCGCCCCCTGCTGGCTGGCTGCAGTATAGATCATAAAGCCCGCCTCCTCCATGTTAAAACACGTCACATAAATATTTCCCAATAGATGGCTTCTGTCTTTTTAGGTAGTTCTTATCACACTGATGTATCTTCAAGTGTTTATTTGTCTGGTTAGCAAGTTTGGTTTGAATTAGTTATTTGATGCTATAAAAGGGGAGTGAGACGTTATGATTGACAGCTGTGATTGCAAGCTGCTCAGACAGAGGGAAGTAGTCGCGGAGCCGGAGGCTCGGGAATTGTACGAAAGAGGAAATGTTACTGTCACTTTCCATAACCGTCACAAGTCTGTGTAATTCGATCAGATATTGTAGTTATAGAGATATTATGTTTAGTTGTTGTTTCTTTTCTCGCCATATTTTTACTGTAGATTTATGTTTGGCATCATTTGTGCTATGAATGTACATAGTATTCTGCCCTATAATGGTGGGTATTCACCAGACAATGAAGTAAAACTGCAACACTGCACCATCCAGACATATCTTGCACCTGGTCAATAGCTGTGTGTGAAAGGTCGGCTCTCCCCTGTGACCTTGTGGGTGCACACAGTTTCACCGTGGACACGGCCAACTTTAACCCCTGAACTCCCCAGCTGAGGTGTGACACGTGTCAAACAGACACAGGGAGAAAGGTCACACACAGATGCATGTGCTCGGTAAATTCACGTCCCCCTTCGAGGTGTCGATGTTGCTGATGTGATGGATACTCGCAGGCATGGAGCATGCTCAGTGGGTGAAACTTGTGTTTGCCAATTCAATATCTCCCCCCCACCTACCACCATCTTAGACTTTTTTTTCTGGGTCCCACAGGTGTGTGTGTGTGACATACTTCTAAGTCCAAGGAATAAATACACACACACATTTGAATATTTCTGACATTTATCCTTTGACTGTAAGAACCAAATAAACAATAAACCCTGAATCCCCATGAAAAAAAAAGCTTATAGTATAGGATGGAAAATACGATTTCCCATTTCTCCATCCTTGTGAGGACATATCACCCACATAAAGATGTGAACACACTAAGACAAACACACAGTCCACGGTTGTTGGCCTATACCTGCAGCGTCAGCTTTTCCTCGCCTCGGCTCCTGTCTTCCCCTTGATAGTGAGCCCTAAAAACAAGGAGAGGAAATAGAGTGGGAGAGGAGATAATGAAATAAATACCCTGCCTGGCAACACTTCAAAGAGAGAGGGAGAGCTTGATCTGCTCT
Source organism: Sebastiscus tertius (assembly GCA_916701665.1). Classification (NCBI taxonomy): domain Eukaryota; kingdom Metazoa; phylum Chordata; class Actinopteri; order Perciformes; family Sebastidae; genus Sebastiscus; species Sebastiscus tertius. Next base: position 147,239 of record CAKAOH010004578.1, read on the forward strand.
ACTGCAGCTAGAGAGGGAAGATGTGTTACGTAAAGAGAAAAGATAAGAGACCGATAACAACAACCCGCCACCTCCACAATCGCACACAAACACAAATAGATTCAAAGAAACACGTTAATAAAGTTTGACTGCTTCTTAGCTGGATAGTTAAGAATCATATTATGTGCTATGAATTGCTTTGAGCCACTGATCAGCTTTCTTATTAGTCCTAACATAAACAAGTTATTCCACCACTTTAGCCATGCACTGTGAATGAAAAAAGCTGTCAAAGCCGAGCAAAGCGTGATTCACGTTTATTTCCGGCGTCGTACGAGCATGGGCTTTCTCTGGCATCATGCTCTCATTTATTATTCATATATTCATGTAATACACGCATGCAGCTGGGCGGACAGAGGATATGCTCATTTTAAAATATCCTCCGATATCCACAGGACCGTAAATGTGTGTGCATGTGTTATGGCCTGTGAGTATAGTCTGTAACACTGTCCTCGCTATGTGGTCATGATTTACATCCACATATAGGCTTTACACACAAATACACACAAAACAGGCGTCCTTTATCCAGAGACATTTTTGAGATGTGATGATGGATGGTTCTTCCATCAGTTCACACACCTTCACACATGCACATACACAGGAGGAGGACGCACTGTCAAATGTGTGTCGGCTAGCACAGCATACATAACCTAGTTACGAAACTCTTGCGTGAATAGTTACGGTTAGGCATTGGCCTTGACTAGTTAGGGTTAGGCAATGGGCTTGAATAGTTATGGTGAGGCATTGACCTTGAATGGTTCAGGTTAGACATTGACCTTGAATAATTATGGTTAAGCATTGACCTAGAACGGTTAAGGTTAGGCATTGGCCTCAAATAGTTAAGGTTAGGCATTGACCTTGAATAGTTAAGGTTAGGCATTGACTATGAATAGTTAAGGTTAGGGTTAGGCATTGGCCTCAAATAGTTAAGGTTAGGCATTGGCCTTGAGTAGTTAAGGTTAGGCAATGGGCTTGAATAGTTATGGTTAGGCATTGAACTCAAATAGTTATGGTTAAGCATTGACCTAGAATGGTTAAGGTTAAGCATTGGTCTCAAAGGTTAGGCATTGACCTTGAATGGTTAAGGTTAGGCATTGACTATGAATAGTTAAGGTTAGGCATTGGCCTTGAATAGTTAAGGTTAGGCATTGGCCTTGAATACTTAAGGTTAGACATTGGCCTTGAATGGTCAAGGTTGGGATAGGTTGTTGGGCAGCGAGTCTTGCAAGAGTTTTGGACGTTTTCGAAACTTGGGGGTTACCTTCTAGACGCAACTCGTTATTATTCCACATAACTATCATTAACAGTCGCTCTATATACTATATATATCAGGCATTGACCTCAAATAGTTAAGGTTTGGCATTGACCTCGAATGGTTAAGGTTAGGATAAGTCATCAGGAAGCGAGTCTTGCAAGACCTTGGGACGTTTTCGCAACTTGGGGGTTACCTTCTAGACCCTACTCCGTTGCTCGATATACTACGTCACCTGCTCTGCGCATGACTCGTTGTACTACGTCACTCGCTGCGGTCGTCTGCGGACTTACAGGCGTATTTGTGATATGTCAAAGACGAATGTAATCCACGACAAAATACATTTGCTTCCAAATGTAATTGAGAATGCAGTTTAGTTGAATGGGAATATAATTTTCAGGAGACTGGGCTGTGTCAAACATTCAGAGACACACACACACACACACACACACCACCTTGCCCTTTTCACTCCATTTTCCCTTTAACTCTAACATTTCTGTTGACACAGACAATAAATTTAGCTCTGGCTGCTTTTTATCCCTCGTCCCGCGGTCACAATTACATTAAGCACACTATTGCTTCGTGTGACATATTGTCTTTTTTTAATGAATGTCTCTCCATGCAGTACACTCTCTGCTCAATCAATGACTTTTGGAACTTAGAAGCCTCTTAAAAGCCCTCTGCACCCCATTCAGATGACTTGGCTTTTCAATGTAAATTGATGTACGGTAATTCTTTAATATTTTAGTCCCAAATCAAATTCAGGATCAGGTTTACAGCTGGGAAATCTGAGCAGTGGTGCACAGCTGTCCCTTTTTACACTGGCGGGAATCAATTGCTGCACATATTTTGCCTTGAAAAGGAATCATTAGCTTGCAAAATTTCCCTCCAACGCTGTCGCAGAGGAATTGGAAATCTCATTTGAGTGACTCTGTTGCATGTATGAGCCCTTTGATCAATACATTTCTTATTGTTTATTCTGGTGACACACATATTGCAGATGCATCCTTTTACTGTGTCGGATATGAAGAGCATCAGTAGGGATTTTATTTTTCCTCCTCTTTTATTTTTTCTCTGGCTGGTTCCTTTTGCGAGTTATATTCTCATCGGAAGTTTATGCAAATCTAAAAATAGTCCCTAAAAATAAGATATGCATGACAAGGTAATTAACACGTTTGTTGAATGTCTATTTCTTTTTTTCTTTATAAATTAAATACATTTTAAGAGTTAGAAGATATTGCATCCATGAGAAAAAATAAGAAAGCACTCTTTAGAACATGGCCAGCAACGATTCAGTTTATTTTGTATTTACTGTCAGCAATTTTGGCAACAATTAATAGTCTTATCTTTTAGCATTTTCTTGGCCAATAATTTCAGATCATTATTTATTTGACAACTGGATTTCAGCTACTATTTCTTGTAAACTTTGCTGTTGAAAAATACCATTTCCATTTCAACTGAGCTGCATTTTTTTTTTTCCTTTTACATTAAAGCAGCAGTAGGTCAGATTGGAGCAAATATAAATTAAAAAGAGACAGTAGTGCATGAGACAGGTAATCTGAAAAAAAACCGGACCGGAGGAAAACAACCAATCAGAGCCGAGCTGGAGCCTGCCGTCTCTGAGCAGCTGTCAATCACTCACAAACTCTGACCACGACGGTCAAACTACTCAGCGCTGATCAGCTAAACAGAACACTATAAGAAATTTCTGAAAAAATTTTACGCAAGAAATAGGCATTACAGTATTAGAATATTAATACATATTTGATACGCGCTGTCTAGTTTGGCTGTTTGATCGGAGTTTGCGTGAGATTGACAGCTGCTGCTGTTGAATGAACAGCCAATAGGAACGCTCTCTCTAGATTTTCTAAAGCCTGAAAACAGAGCCATGAGGAGGTGCAAAAGTCTATTTTTCTCCCTGAACACTTGAATTACAATATGCTGAAAGGTTATTATGGAATTTTTGCCCAATGATGCCAAAAACATACTGCCTACCCTCACTTTAAGCTTTTCTAACTTTATGTAACACAATTCACCGAAGAATACTTCGATGGGAACTTAAATTTCCATCCAAGTATTCTGTCTGTGCCTCTGCCTCCCTCTTCCAATTTCTTCTTTATTCATACCTCCCCTCCATACCATACATCTGTGTTGTCTTCTTGAGGAAAAAAAAAGAAAAAGCTAGTGTAAGCTGATCTGTTGGCAGGAATACACTGCAGAGGAAAGCCGATCACCCACTTCTTCAGTCTGTGATTCTCTATTTCACAATGAAACCCACATTCCCTCCAGGCCCACCACAATACTACAAGGCCCTTTTCCAACTCCTTATTGGACCGCCACCCCCACCACACCTCTTACACACACAAACACACACACTTAGACACAGATTTATGCAGATGTATACATGCGTACACATGCCAGTGTGTTGTGCACACAAAGGCATGGTCTGTCTCGCTTTCACTTCATTGGCATATGACTGTGTGCGCATGTGAGTCGCATCAGATTCTCTCCAAACACTCAACAGATGGTGACATTTAGGTTTTTTTTCCCCCCACCATGACAACAAGGTTAAGGGTGTGAAGATGCCTGCGTGGGTGTGTTGGGCTTTGCAGGGTCATGCCTGACACATGCTTCTGCATCTGTTAATCTACATTCTGATAAAAGTCTCCATCAGTTAATTAGCGCAAATAAAGACGGATGTATTCACAGCATGTTAGCTTACTATCATGTTTCCTTATTTATCGTCCACGTTTCACTTTGGTTTGTTATAATTACTTGAAGTAATCATACTTTAATTATTGTTAGCTATAGGCTGTGCAATGGGGTGTATTGTAGTTGAAATAATGTCAGTAAAGTGTATTAAACTTCCCTGTGGAGTGTGCTAGAGATTACCCTGTGACAGCAGTGGGTGTTTTTTATGGGAATGTGGATCTTTCAGATCAATTTGAAAAGTGCCTACGGTTTGCATGTTCCACATTTTATCAAAAGTGTGTCATGCAGTGTGGGACTCGCACTGGTGTGGTCTTGGTCTTGACTTGGTCTCGGTTTAGGTGGTCTCGGTTTAGTCCTGGGACAAGGAGCATTCAAACCTTATATACAAAACACTGCAGTGCTAGCTAAATCAGGTTGCAATTATTAGCCACTAAAATCCTTTATTTGTTACACGTTGAGGCTGTGCGTGAAGGTAAAGTAAAATGTTTGACAAACTGAATTTGGCTCCTGACAAAGGTTCATACTGCACACCTTACGGGAGCACAACGTTTTGTAAATTATTTTGTTTGCATGTGGTTAAATCCTATTTGGACTAGTAACAGATGCTTGATCATAAATCGATTTTTCCTTGCTTGTCGTCGTTGTTTTTTTTGTTTTATAGTTTGTTTCATTTATATAAAATACACTTATATTATAGAGTACTCTTATTATACTGTGAGGGAAAAATAACTTGAAAACTAAAACTCGTTTTCCATCACTTAGTCCCAATCATTTGTTCTATTTTGTAAAAAGAAAAAAAGAAAAGAAAAAGACCTCACTTAACATGCTGCCGCCACGCAAGCCAAATTCCCCCTAATTCCTTTTCCTTATCCTCATCTCCAACAATCGTTTATTCACTCATGTGAAATTAATGTACATCATTATCAATATCTCCCTGTTAATGCAACACAGATCAATATTGAAATTCAGGTTTGGAACAGATTGAATAATGGGAATTGTTTTTAAAGGCTATGAGGCATCTAATAATAATAATGTTTTCCCTTTGGGTATATTGAAAAATTCTCTTGCTCCAAGTGTAAATATATTAGTGTAGTGCTTGGTAAATGAGGTGTAATTGTCTTAGAGCAATGTGAGATGACATGTCAATGAATTCTTACCGCAATATCGCATTACTAATGGCATTGTCATTCCTTCTGTTTGTTTATTTAGTATGGGTAATGACACAAACTGCACAGTACAATACAGAGTTGATATGGCACCAAACAGTTGCTACTGGGTTGTATAATTTCCCAGAAAATAGCTTCCTGATAGTGTTGGCAGCAGTGGTGGTCATTTCTGTGCTGTTTAATCAGTGCTCATATTCATAGAGTATACTGTCTGTTTCTGTTTTGCTGCTGATTACAGATTTTATGGATCTCATATGGGTGGAAATTGCAGCTATGAAGCCACTAATCATAAGAAGTCACTTCCCATTGACACCGTAAAGAAAAAAAAAATATTTTCTCTCTGGTTTCTTCCATGTTACACTTTCTTGAAGGCCACTTTCTTGAGAGCTCTTGTATTGCACCATTCTATCGCTTCTTCTTGCATTCACCTCCTCTTCACTTACATTACATCTTACCTTTCAATTCTTTGCATTCAGGAGCCCAAGCAATTAGAGAAAAAAAGAACTTGGGCACACAAAGCGAGACATTCACAATCTTTCACCTTAAATGCATTCCAAGAGTAATTTCATGGTGAAGTGTGGTAATTCACTCCCCTTAGATTGGGCTACCTTTTAACATCTATTGTTTCCTGTAGTGGAGAACATCATCTCCACTAATATCAGTGAAACTCATTGTCATCCACAGCTCAATGTGCAATCCAATCTCATGGGAGGGCGTATTAATAGCACGACATTACAAGGACATTTCGTGTGTCATTAGAACACATTCGTGCCCCCTCTTTTTGCATGTTATTACAACAAAATTATGGTGATGGCCGCAGTTAAGGCTGGCCCACGCTAAGATTTTTCAAATCTTAACAGATGTTGAATATGTGAGAGACCCCACACATAACGACTTGCTATGTTAAATTTAACAGTTTTGTTCCTATAGTGTGTGAAGAGCAAATATTTGGCCAAAACAGCACACCACACACTAACAGATGCCATTGATGAACAACAAGTAAATCTCACATTCTCACATCTCTCGCGATCAAATGTGACTTTAGTGTAAAACAAACATGACGGACGACTGGCAGGAAGAATTAGGGGCTAGTTTTTGCACTACTTTGTACTGAAAACTCACAAAGAAATGTGAAGCTGCTATCTCACTGTATTATAATACTGATTGGTATAGCTTTCTGCATTCAAACTCTACACTGATATCCCAACCTCCCATCACATGTCTCGAAAACTGTGTCACACAGTGGATTTTTTGCCCCTTTTAAAATTCATGTATGTCAACTGTTGACCTACTCCTCGACCTGCTTTAATAATTAATTCCCTACTCAATTTCATCATACACTTATGATTTACACCATGTTCTTCCATCGGCACACATGTCACATGTCAAGCTGATGTGAACGCATGAATATGTATGAGTGCATGGGCGTGTTTGTGTGTGTGTGTTGCGTATTGCGTATGCCATAGCCAGAAGACAAAATGGCCTTTGCTGTGATTGAGGGGCTTAGTACTGCTGTCTCTTTTCACAGCGTGAGATCTTCGCAGCTTGTCTGCCATTTGTGAATAACTGATAAGGCAAAGTTAAAAGCACTGGCTTGATGGTGCGCTGCAGTGAGCCTTGATAAAAGGACAAACAGAATACTGACTTCTGAAATGTCAACCGGGCTAAATTAGTTGAACAACATTGGTTCTTCATACTGGTTTACAGCCAAAAGATATTATCGAGATGAAAGACGGAGCAGACGTGGATGCGTGTAGATGTGGGCAGACATATGAAGTTTGCCTTTGAGGAGATTTCTAAAGAGGGGTGAAGCCAAAGATGAGAAGGGGGAAGAGATGTGGATGTTATGCTGGAAGGCAGAGAGAGGAACATTTCATGACTTGTTAATCAGTAGTAGAAAGAATCTCCTTGGCGTCAGGATACAGACTTAAATTTTTGATATGGAGCTAGCATTCAGACGGGCGTGTCATGTGTGCTTGTGTGTTGAATGCACATAGATCAGTTAGTGTGCACTGTTTGGTGTGTGTGTGTGTGTTCATACGCTGATCTCTGCTGAAGGCCACAAATGAGAGAAATACTCCACATCAATAAATAAGACAATAGCATTCTCTACCGCAGTGCACTCAGTATGAAATGTATTTCCCAAAACAGAAGCAACTTACCTACAAGCTATTCCACTCTATTATTCCACCAGAACAAGAAAGTTTACAGGAAGATGCTTGTGGTTCAGTACATGAAAAGAGTCTCACCCTATACAGTAATGTCCATTCTTAAATAATGGCCACTCTTGGTAAAGGAGCACCTTACGCATTTTTATTTAATGGCAATGAAATACACAATTCTCGATGTTCTCTTTGCTGCTGGCATTTCATACTGTAAAAAGGACCAGTGGGCCTGCATTGGTTTACTATAAAGCCTGTGCACAGGTATCCCGAAAACAATACATAAAAAAACAACATATTTCATTCAGGTACCATTGAGACGATGAAATACGATCGGGAAGGCAGGTGTAAGCAAGTGATCCATGAGTGTGAAAGCTCAAATGCCAAAACACTGAACAGCGGTTTGCAATACTAAGAGACAATTCTACTATTCCAGAAAGTTACCTCTGCTGCAATCATTTGATCGATGATATATTCCATGATCCAGGTTCAAGGTTTTCTGGGGTGGCATTTAATCCTTTCTTTAAATCAATTGGGGTTGAGTGTCTTGCTCAAGGACACTTTGACAAGTGGACAGGAGGAGCTAAGGATCAAACTAACAACCCTGTGATTAATGGACAACCCACTCGAGGGAAACGTACTCAAGGATTACGTTTGTTTTTGACCAAAGACTGTATATAAGAAGTGGACCTAGTCACCGTGACGTCACCCATTGGTTCGTGGACTGCCGCTTTGAAGCCTTGAGTTCGGCATTTTGGCTGTTGCTATCTTGGTTTTTGGCCGTCGCCATCTTGGTTGTTTGCAACCAGAGGTGACACAAGAGGGTGGAGCTAAGTACAACCGAACACTGAATAAGTATTTTTCAAACAAGCAAAAATGTTACTGAAAACACACTGTGAAAAGGTTGAAATTATATGACAAAAACACAGACAACTCCCAGACTGGACAACGCCGTGGTAGCGACCTGCCAATCACAAATTTACTAAATGAAGATCATGCTGTATCGAAGAAGACTTGAAACTAGCGATTGAGACCATAAACTCATGTTTATAATGTTTACTGAGGTAATAAATCAAGTGAGAAGTAGGGCCATTTTCTCATAGACGTCTATATAATCTGACTTATTTTTGCAACCAGAGGAGTCGCGCCCTGATGGCTATTAGAAAGAATGCAAGTTTAAGGCACATCCGCATTGGATTCACTTTTTAGACCCAGAGGTTGCCACCTGTTTTTGACGTATTGTATCCGCGGAAGTCCGTGTAGGGAGGAGGTTGGGGTGGTGGATGGGTCAAACAAACAGGTTTTTCACCCAGGAGACGGCTGTTTGTGTCCCGTATGAAACCAAAAGTCAATGTTCACTTATTTTGATTTACGTCCGTAGCTTAAATAACGTAATGAATGTCATTTTAAGCCAAACCATGATGTTTTTTTACTAAACCTAACCAAGTAAGTTTGTTACCTAAACCTAACAAATTAGTTTTGTTTTAATTTACAAAATTAACCACGTGTTTAAAACTGTTTAAAACTGCAATCATAATCCAGGAGAAAATATATTTCCCTCGAATCGTAATTGAGAAAGCAATTTTGTTGTTTAGAACATCATTTTGGAACCACTATGAATCGGAACCCTGACTGTGCCAGTGCAAGGATCTCATTGAAATGAATGTGGGGTCTACTAATGTTGGTCTGGACAAAGCCTAAGACTAGATAAACCTTTCACAAATTTACTACGCTTGTGTTTTTGTTGTGCATAATTGTTAAGCAGAAATGGCTGCTGTATATTGGAGAATGTGATAAGCAGCTTTTCATGTAAACTCACTACCCGAGCTGAAACGGATGAAGCCCAGCAGGGATGCGTTTCTGTTTTTGTCAGTGAATGTGTGTGTGTTTGAAGAAGAACGTCATGAGAACTGCTGCCATAAACGCTTAGTAATGTTATGCTCTGAGGCAAGGCAGAAATCTGTCCATAAATTGTCCGTGTCATGTTGGTTTAGTCAGGTTGTGTTTGAAGATATTTCCTGAAGCTTCCCTAACGACAACCTCAGGACCAATATATTCATTAGTTATGCATGTTGCCTCTGCGGGAAAAAGTATGTGCAAGACAAGTCTGATTTCTAATGATTTTTAAGTAAAAGTGACAGTTTCTTTTTACAGCAATTAATACGTTTTATTTTAACATTAAGTTTTGTATTTTCTTATTTTGAAGGACCCTTTTGTAATAAATGTTTTCCAGCCTTAATGACCGGAGCGACAAGAAATACAAACAAAACAGAGGAAATCATTTTTGGTTTACAGACAGGAATCATCCACACGGGCTGAATTATGATTGTGATGAGATAAGATTTTATTGATCCCCAGAGGGCAAATTCAGTTGTTGCAGCAGCACAAGGACAGAAATAAGCTCAGATAAAGATAGAGAAAGTTAAAATAAGAGGTGTATAAAACTAAAATAAGATTAAAAGTAAAAATAGAAAACCTACAAGAGCAATTAACGACAAAATAACAAGGCAAAAAGTGACAGTGATGTGATTAGTAGCAGCAGTCAGGTGGTTAATGTTGACTCCAGGTTGCATTGCACACATTGAATATCAAAAGTCTTGTGTTCAGCAGTGCATTTTATTCTCTCCCAAGGATGAGCTCCTTAAACATAGTCTGTGAGTAATTTATAACTCAGCCATTCCGAGTGTGCCTCTTTGTGGTTTCACAGCACGTTACGGTGGCTTTTCAATGCAGCAAGAACTGATACTGTTAGAGCTATTCAGCATGTGTACCAAGACTGTGGGGCTTCCCGAGACAGGCAGATGGATAACAATATAATTGGTGATAGTTTCCATTTTGCTTTTACCATCGGGAAGAACGTACAGTACAGGGTCCCACTGTGTAGGAGAAACAAATACAAACATTCTTTTATCCCAGAGTCTGTATGAATGCTGAATAAATGTAGAGCAGAGAAAGGTCACATTTTTAAAAAAGTTCTATTGGAAAGAGGAGTTCTGACTTGCAACTAAGTTTTGCACATGTACATCTATAGCAGACATTAAAATTTGATGCCATCGTAATTGAATGACGAATATTTGGGGAAATAAGCTCTTATTTGGGGACTTTAAACCTGCAGTAGGCAGAATGTTTTTTGGGATCATTGGGCAAATATTCTATAATAACATTGTTAATGAGAATGTTTGCTCCGGCTGGTGGGCAGTGCTTGGTATTTCCTCAACTGATCTCAACATGGCTGCCGGGTCACAAACTTTCTCATTTTACAGCTAAACAGTACACTACAAGATGTTTCTGAAAACATTTGAGGTGAGAAATAGGCATTAAAGGTCCCATATTATAAAAAAGTGAGATTTTCCCATTTTTTTATTATAAAGCAGGCTTGAGTCCTATATTATTACTGTGAAAGTATTGAAATGCTCAATCCACAGGGAAATACACACATCCTGTATTCAGAAACTGCATTTGAAACAAGCTGTCAGGATTTCTATCAATTTGTGATGTCACAAATAAACAATATTTAGACCCTTTACACAGATTTAAACATAAACATTCTAAATGTGTCCCAGTTTATTCCTGGTTGCGGTGTATGTGAATGTCATCAGCTGACAGGAAGTACACATGGACCCAAGCTTTTGCCTAGCAGAGCAATTCTGTTGCAATTTTGTCGCAATTCCGTCGAAATGCGCTAAAACAGAGCGTTTCAGACAGAGGGTAAATACAGGCATATTCAGGCTGACCGTATGAGGAAAATAAAGGGTTTTTTTAACATTACAGCATGTAAACATGTTCTAGTAGAAACACAAAATACAAGTATGAACCTGAAAATGAGCATGATATGGGACCTTTAAAGTTACAAAGTATTGATTCATATTTGATCAGCGCTGCCTAGTTTGACCGTTTGATCGGAGTTTGCGAGTGATTGACAGCTGCTCAAAGACAGCAAGGCTCCAGCTCGGGTCTGATTGATTGTTTTCCTCCGGTGTGTGAAATCTTGCAGATGCCATTACAGGAGCACAGGAGGACACCGAGGCACATGATTTTTTTTCAGATTACCTGTCTCATGCACTACTGTCAGGATATAGTGACCGTTTTATGAAAATAACTTTTTTTAATCATATTTATATCATATATTAACTTTCCTACTTCAGCCTTAAGCGCTGTGCTATTAGTTTATAACTGTAGTGCCCTGACACTGTTCTCTTTCGCATTAGTTTTACAGGGAAGACAAAAACGAGATGAGTCACATTGTCACTTCGCTGCATTAAAGAATGAAGACGGAGCCGAGAGGAGAGGGAGAGGGAAAAGAGACAGCGAGTGAGGGATATACATATTTTGCTATCCTTGGTGATAACATTAATGTCAAGGTGGAAGGGGGAAGGAAGACATCAAAGCTAATGAATATTTATGGTTGCCCACAGTAAAGTGCTGTTTTAGAGTGAAGTGGGACAGAATGGCCTCATGAAGACAGCACTTTAGGGCCTACTCTTGCACAGACTGTGGGTCTATGAATATTCATTGTTCATTGTCCCAAAAACAATTTGCTTAACGCTTCTGACTTCTTCTCATCCGTAAAATGTGCGCTAGGTTTTACCTATGCATGGTTTGGCCTATAATGCTATTTATCTTCACTTTTGATAGGTCTGTGACAAGATGAACTTCTATTATTTGCACAATAAAATAAAAAAAAATGCTAATTTGTTCATACATGCTATCTAAGCTCAGTTCCACAGGGACGCCAGAATTGCTGTTTGTCATATTCTGTAGAATATATTGCATGACATTCACACTGAATTCCTGGATTTAACAGTTCAGTGACACACTGTTAGCGGGACATGTGTCACTGGCTGCGGTTGCAGCCTGTATGGATGTTATATCATAGCATATTTGTTTGAAACTATCTGAGCGTGTTCAAGTGGCTTAGTCTATAACCCCATCATATGCCAGACAGCATGATGTTCCTTGAGCATATTTCACAACATGCTGCATTAGCCTTCCCAACTGTGCCATGTATTTGTCAAAGTGTCACAGCAGCCGGAGCCAACGCTGTTTAAAAACCCTTTATGTCATATTTTCCGTTTGTGAAAAATCTGCAGGTGAGAATCCTGTGTAGGAAAACCCAGTTCCGACTGTGACAGAAAGGGAGAGACAGAAAAGCAGGCGAGATTATCAGAAACTAGAGAAAACACATTTCCAGATCAGGACATAGGGTGTTGCTATGGTTACTTGTCTCACACTAATACCAGCCTCTTCCAAAGTAAACACTGCCAGATAAGTGAAAGGAACTACAACGCCTTCATGTAGTGTGGTCTAATGTGCAGTAGTATAGAGTAGTTTTAGTGTACTGATACACATACAGTATCTAATGTGTGCATGTGTCTTTTTTTCTACCAACTGGTTTTGCTTTAAGAACACATCCCAACCCGCCTATTATACTGTTGTCAGGCTATTAAACCGGTAGGCAGTATATTTTTGTCATCATTGGGCATTCCATAATGACCTTTCAGCATATTGTAGTTCAAATGTTTTGAGAGATAACTAGACTTTTGCACCTCCTCATGGCTCTGTTTTCAGGCTTTAAAAAATCTAGGCAGTGACGGGAGACTTTGGCCAATCACAAGTCATTTCAGAGAGAGAGAGCGTTCCTATTGGCTGTTCATTCAACGGAGGCAGCTGTCAATCACTCGCGAACTCTGATCAAATAGTCAAACTAGGCAGCGCTGATCAAATATGAAACAATATTCTGTTACTGTAATGCCTATTTCTAATCTCAAAAGTTTTCCGAAACATCTTGTAGTGTACTGTTTAGCTATAAAATGAGAAAGTTTGCTCCGGCTGGTGGGCTTGGTGTTTCCTCAGCAGATCTCAACATGGCTGCTGGGTCACAAACGTTCTCATTTTACAGCTAACCAGTACACTAAAATACGTTTCTGAAAACAGTTGAGGTGAGAAATAGGCATTACAGTGACAGAAAGAAGTACTTTCTTATGCACTTTTGTCAGGATATAGTGACGTTTTATAAAAAATAACTTTTTTTAATTATATTTGCTCCAAACTGCTTACTCCAGCCTTAAATAGGTGTTATCAGTTGCTAAAAGCACCATAGATGTGGGTCAATAGGGGCCTACCACACTCACTAGTAGGTTTTATCATCTATTCACATGGTAGATCACAGAAAGAAGGTATAAAAGAACATGACAGCGACCTCTAGCGACTGTAGTAATTATGACAGAAGCAGATGTCAGGCGCTGTAGTAGATAGCGTGAAACTCCATGATGGGAACAAAACACAGGGTTTTCACCCAGGAGACTATGGTTTGCATCATGTGAAAACAACAACGTGTAGTTGTCGTGTGCTCACAAGCATTATGTTTCCCTTTCACTTTTGAAACATAGTTATTTTAAGACACAATGTTTTTTCCCTAGACATAACTAAGTGGTTCTGTAGCCTAAACCAAAAGAAGTAGTTTTGTTTGTGTTCAAAACACGTTTCATTCAGTTTTACGTTTTGTTAGAACGTGTTGCTTTTAAGTTTCGCTTTCACTTTCACAACATAGTAAGCGTAATAAGCCCCAAATGACTCACATCTACACACGCTTATAGCAACCGATGACGCCTGTTTAATTGCCCACTAGCAGTTGAATAGGGCACACCCCCGCACATTCACCTAGTTTGCTTTAAAAAAAAAATGAGAAGAAGAAGTCACTCGTAAAATATTCTTTGTGAATCCTACATATCTCTTTGAGCCGCTTTTTTTTTTTGCTCTTATTCCAACCAAATTAGCAGCACTGTGCCTCTGTAAAATATTCAGCTCCTTCCGAATCTGTTGTACTATTTCTTTCTGCACAGCAGGGTGAACTAGTGGTTACAGAGACCTTCCCATGACCTCAGGGTAACACATTCAACGTCTGGAAAAAAACAATCTGTGTCCATCAAAAAAAAAAAAAAAAGAATTGTGTGTAGGTGAATCGTCCTTGAGCATGGCAATAAACCAGTTTCTGCACTGTATATCACTCTGAGTTAGCATCAGCAGAATGCTTAAAACCGTAAGAAGATTGTTTATTTTTTTGTGGTGGATGATGCAAATTTTGCTCATATTTTCACAATTCCAGTATAATTGCAATAATGCCCTCTCCTCCTCCTCCTCCTCCTCCTCCACCTCCTCCATCTCTCCCGTTTTGCATCCCCCTCCATCCACAGTCTGCCTTTCATGTGCTTGTAGCTCTCATTAACACCACCCTCCTATAAGCCCAAGTGCCTCTTACTGTCCTCCCTCTTTGGGGGTCACCTCTTGACATGGTGAAGTAAGCACAGTTCCTAGCCTCTTATCCAGGCCCTGTGGACTATGTGTCCAAAGCTGGAGAGCCTTACGACTTAGGCTACATAAATCCTGTGAAGTACAGGCCACTGCTGTGTTTCATTAACCTAGCCCTTAGGGAAGAGGAGTACTTGCTCTAAAGGCACACACATGCTTAGTAAAGAGGCTGCGTCACACGTTTAGTAACCTTGGTTGGTGCAAGGGAGACCTATTTGATTCAAGCAGGGCAAGAACAGGAGAAAATGGTGTGCTTTATGTAGTTAGTTAGCTGTATTGTGATTCATATTTTATGCCACATTCATGTTCACGCAATATATCAGCAGAATGGGAAGAATAACAAAGCGCTAACCGAGCAGCTAAACATTATTCCACTGTGGTTACCCGCTGCGCTAGCTAGTGGTCACACATTGCAAATGAAAAAGTAGCCTAGATAAATGGCTATGCTTCACTGTGTAACATATTTCTTAAAAAAGTCTTTAAAATGTTATAAACAAATAACCAAAAAGCTCATGTATAGTAAGCTAAATGAACTATATAAGCATCACTGTTGTATTTGACCTATAACTATGGTGGCATTGCAGTGTTTTGTGTAACGTGGAACATATTGGATGTTAGAAATTCTCAATACCTCATTAACACCATTTCCCAAATGCATGCATGCATGCATTTTTAATCTGTATGATATGACATGAATTCTGCCACACTATAAGATCGTAGCATGTCGCCAGCAAGATGCTATAGCTAAAGAGCTGCCAAGTGCAAAAACGTCCAGAATAATGAGTGAATTTATCATACGCAAGTAAAAAAAAAAGGAGATAAATATGTTGTATTCACTTTAGCCAGCTTATACACAATAAGTAGCTGTTATGTCTGAATGTATTATATCATTTGCAATGAACACACATTGGTCATGCATTGGTTTTGAGTGCTACATGACGTCTCATTACAGATTTAAAACCTGTAAGAAAATCGGAGCACAGACAGAAAAACGGCTAGCTACATCCAGGCTACAGTGATACCCATAATATACACCATGTGCTCTATTGAGCCAGTTTTTACCTACGGAGAACCACAAAAACAATCAGTGGAAGGAGATGAACCCCCAACATATTCTGCCTTTTGTCTTTCTTTCCCATCAGATCATATCAGTCATAGCCCTCCATACAATTATCCAACTGTTGTATATTTCAAATATGTTGCTCCGACGAAAAGTATTTGTGACCGAAAGCTTATTTATTTGTGGTACTGTGCAGTAGTTTTGTATAATTTTGAAAAATCTATTTCAGAACGTGATATTTTTGAAAAAAAAGTTGTCTGGGTATCATGCCATAAGGTTTTTTGGTAGAGTGGTGTGAACATTTCCCATCTCCCACACATCCTCCTCAAACTACATTTATACAGAACCACTAGAAACTCTCAAGTGATGGAGCCGACACTAAGGGCATACACAAATGTAAAGTAGTTTCAAGCAAAAATGCTAAAACACTATACAGTATATGCTGTATAGGGGGTTTTTGTCAGCAGTGTGTGAGTCAAAATCAGGCTGTTGGCGGACCCATACTGTGTCGGTGATGGTAATAGTTTGCCAGAGCCTCGGGGGAGCTGCTCAGCAGGCGATGGTGTGTGTGTGTTTGTGTGCACGTATCAGCAGGGAAGGGTAGATCAGGCCCCACAGTGCATGTCTCAAAAGCCAAGTCATCAACCCTTTTAATCCAGCCCAGCAGGGATGTGTTTCTGTTTTTTTTTTGCAGTGTATGTTTGAAAAAGAACGTCATGCCATGAACTTGGTTATGTTTTTTCTGAGTCAAGGCAGAAACTGATCCATAAATATATCCATGCTTTTTTGGTCTAGACTTGAACAGGAACATTGATGATTTTGTTCATGTCATGGTTGTGTTTGAAGATATTTCCTGATGTGTCTAATGTACAGCCCACTTTCTCCCCCACCCTCTTCTCTCTTCCGCTGCAGGACGAATGTCATAGGATGAACACTGCTGGTGGGGTGTGTCTGTCTGTGCTGTCCTCTCTCCTGGCTGTGGCTGGGGCCCTGGCTGCCTTGTCTGCCCTCGCTCTAGCTCCGCTCGCTGCCCTGGCTGAGGCCGCCCATGGGGCTGCCGACGGCATCCCCAGCACCGGGGCAGAGGGGGCCCCCTCGCCCGTCTCCTCGCCGTGCTCCAGCCTCGTAGCCGGGGTGCTCTATGGCTCTTTCTCCCTAAGGGAGCTCTTTCCCTCCAGGGCGCCGGGCTGTTCCTGGTCCCTGGAAAACCCCGATCCCACCAAGTACTCCCTCTACCTCCGCTTCACCCGCCACCCCGTCATCTGCCGGACGCACTCCCCCATGCTCCTTTCCCTTGACCACCACCTGGCCAATCAAAGCTGTCCCCCTCACTTACAGACGGCCGCCACCGCCAGGGATCAGGAAGTCATTGATCTGTGTGGCAGCCAATCCAACACAGAGGGACCGTACTCCTTCCTCCAGTTTGATAAGAACTTTGTCCAGCTGTGTCTAATGAGACATCCGGCTGCGGATGAGCCTCAGGTATCTAAGGAATTGCTGGAACTGAGACTGGTAGAGGTGTTACTCATCAATAACGAGAACTCCAGTCAGTTTACCTGCGGCGTGCTCTGCCGATGGTTCGAGGAGTGTTTACGCACGGGTCACAATGGAGACCAGGTGGTTTCTGACGGAGACGGTTGCGGGATGACCCAGACGGGATGTATCTGTCCAAACCACAACATCATGGCGCCACCTGTTCCGTTGCTCCCGGAGACGCCCCACAGTTTCAGCAACGGTTCGTTCGTTCCTGATGACTGCTGTGTCACCGAGTTGCACTCCAACGAAGCAATCGCCATAGCGCCCAGGGATGTTCGACAAGGTAGGATTATGTTAAACATTAGCACACTTCTCTGCTCTGAGCATATTATTCATGCCCTGGCTATAACATGACACGCTGTAACACACATTTCCAAGGCGCATAATATTCTCTCAGTACATTGTAAAAACCATAAAAAAATTCATATGTTGTTTACTTGTGTACTCAGCTTGCAGTAGCAAATAGACAAGAAAAGTTTGTTATCCTGGCTTTTGATATCACCTCAGGGAGGTCGTCATGCCTCTGCTTGACAGAGAATTTATTATAGATTTTGTTTGTTGGCCTTTAATTAAAAAATGAAGCAGTTCAAAGGGGCCCTTTAAACCTTCCATCAAAAGATTTGTAAATGGCTGTCAGAAATTCAGCCTTCTGATCTATATTTTAGAGATTCCCCCATGTGGCCCAAGAGGTGTGGCTCTTCCTAGGACTTCAGTTTCCATGCTGCACAGTATTGTGTGTGTCAGAGTGTGTGTGTGTGTGTGTGTGTGCGTGAAACCATCTGTTGACAATGTTAGGACGAGATCAGATTTGACACATGTGCGCATGGTCATTCATACATCAATGAATTGAACACGAAGCAGACAATCCCTTCGCACACATGGTGATATGTATGCATGTGTGCATCTGCAGAAAACTGTGTGTGTGTGTGTGTGTGCCTGTAAGCGACATAGATAAGCGCTTTATCCATTCAGAGATGGACGAGTGCTTGAACTAAAGCTTTCTTATCCATTTTAGTCCATCACTGCCACCAGAGTATTTCCTTTAACGTAATTAAATTAGACTAATGCAGAAATTAATGTAGCTTTATAGAGATATGTAGTTTGTCTTATAAATTCACAGAATTGCATAACAATTTTCCTTTTGGGTGGATTATAGGCATGTTTGCAGAGTGAACAGCACTAATTAGAGCCCAGTTATTCTTTTTGCAGGGCCTTTAACAACACACTTACACACATTCTGAGAGCTCTGGGGAGTCTTACCTTGCTGACGGGAAGGTTATCGTTCTCTGGATTCAATCAGCAGGGGGGGATTTTATCATCTAATATACTCAGAGAGGGAGAGCGGTAGGGACAGAGGAAGAGACATGGCGTAGGAGGGCTGATGCACTGTTGCTTGAGACAAAAGCCAAACAGATAGCGGCGCTCGGTAAATTGATGCCAAGTGTCGGGGTGATAGTGAAATTGTGCCAATTGCCTGGCAGCTCGGTTGGCTTTATTGTGTCTCACCTCAAAGACATCGATGTTGCATACGTATTGGTTAAGCGGCTGGTCACTCTATAATCACTCACAGACACCGCTGTGAAACGCCGAGAGCCCTTGATGAGAAGATAGCCTGGTGAAGTGTGGGCAATCCTTTGTGTGCGGAAGACTGGTTTCTTCCAAACAATTCCCCTATGTCCTAATTACCCTAAAATAGCAGAATTACTGTAAACCCAACATCGAGCTGTCAGAGCGAGAGCCAGCATCTTGCCTCGATCCTCTTCCTGTCCCCTTTTCTCTATCCACTAAAAGACAAACACTAACACCCTCTCTGAGTCAGAGACGCTTGAAAACAAAGCTTAAATTCTCGCACCCTGTCTCTCCCTGTCTCCATCGCTAAATCTTTTTCTCATGTTTCGACTTTGCAACCCTTCTTCATTTTCAATGCAGATAAGAGAACACTTTACTTTTCCACCTCTAAAAAATAACACTTGCGCATGCAAAGTGATTGAGATTGTGGGACTTTTTGACATTAAGTAATGCAACATAATCTCATATAATGGTAGGTATGATATCTTACATAAAGTCAATCCTTATTTTTGGAGCGTTTCCCAACAAAATGTCCAACAACACGTGACGCATGTGTCAATTTCCGCTCCAGTCTTTTCAAAATAAACTTCTGTCATCACAGGAAACAACTGCGATGTGACAAAAGTTACTCAGTTAGGTTTAGGTAAAGATCGACTTAGTTAGGTATAGGCAACAAAACAACTTTGTTAAGTTTAGGAAAAGATTGACTTTGTTAGGTTTAGGCAACAAAACTACTTCATTAGATTAAGGAAAAAATCGTGGTTTGGGTTAAAATACAACAAGTGGCATAACTTAGGTAAGGAAGTTACGTGACCAAAAAAAACAATGTTGACTTCTGGTTTCACAAATTACAGTGCATTACTTTTCGTAGGTATAGCTATGAACGTTGTATACAGTAAGAACAGCCTGAATAATTACACATATACTGACCCCTATTTTTTAAATGTATGTGCAAAATATTTGAAGAATGTGATCAAATGTCGGTGTTTAGAGTCAAAACTGGGAAAGATGAGTAACCTTTTAGACACATGTCATCATGAACTTTCAAAATAAGGGCCCCATCAAAAAATCTGAAAAACAAACAAAGAAAATATCAATAATTATCAATATTTTTGAATTTATCTGAGCGGCTGTGGCTCAGTGGGTAGCATGGTACAGTACTGAACTACGGTACTGTAGCTCGCTGCAATCATAGTGTGTGTGTGTGATTGGGTGAATGAGATACACATTATACAGCGCTTTGGATGAAAGTGCTATATCTTCCTATTGTGATTCTGGCTGTGATAGACAATAGTCTATTATACTGACTGACCTTCACTGAGCTCAATGTATTATGTGTGTATCGACAAAACCCTCAGCAGGATTCTCTGCCTGAAGCTGAGGAGTTTTTTGTAGTTGAGAATATCTGAATCTTTATCAAGGGTATGACAGGTACAGCGACTAAACTTTGCATGGCATTAGGCGACATGACCGGACATCATTTCTCATGCAGGTGGGATCTGTCTGTAATCAATGGTATTTAGTGCAGAGGTTTGTTTGTCCTTCATCCTCCCAGTTAGAGGAGAAATACATATTTTTTTTAAAAAAGTACACATCTTAATGAAGATTTACGCTGTAGATTCTGAACTGTGACGGTATATTTTCAATCAATATGTATATTTTAGCCAGAGAGGTCTTCGGTCTTTGTCCATCAAATCTCTGAATGTATTACTTCATGACACTGAGCAGATTTTAACCACATATCTATGTAAAGCACAGTTAAACAAATATTGTCTCATTTCCATATAAATTGGGTATTAAGGGGCAATACATGCTCAATTATGCTATAAAATAAGTTTGCTATTTCTTTACTACTTATTTACGTAGTAAAGGTATCCATCCCCGCTTTTGCAAAACCCTTGCGAGATGCTTAAGGTTAGACATTAACCTTGAATGGTTTAGATTAGGCATTGACCTTGAATGGTAACGTTTAGGCATTGACCTTGAATGGTAACGTTTAGGCATTGACGTTGCACGTTTAAGGTTAGGATAGGTGGGTGGTTCAGTGAGTTTTGCAAGTTTGGCAATTGTGGGTTACCTTCTAGAGACAATCAATAAATTCGAAAGCAAAACTCCTCGGACAAACTGCCGATTTCACTCCATGTAAGTTTATGACACACAATATAATAAATGTATAGATCAACATTCATGCACTTAATCCTTATGACCAAATCCTTCATACTTTTGTAACTTCCTTGCTTATGATGTTAGGCTTAGAAACCACATATTGCCATGCACACACATGCACACATTCATTGTTTGAGCTCCTGAGACATTGTTTGACTGAATGTCAGGTCTGCTAGAAAGAAAAAAAAAAGAAAAACTCTAGATCCCCCTGGTTCCTCTGTCAATCAAAATCACCACTCCATCCAACAGCCCCAACACAGACACACATCATAACTGACATGCTATGTGTTTGTCACAAAAACAAATATACCGCTGTGTATCACCTTCTCATTTTCACTCATTTTCCTTCTCCTCACCATGGTAACGTTTTCATCATATTGATCTCTGTGCTACCTTTCTCTCCCTCTATCTTGGTTTTCTATCAGCCCAAATAAGCCAGTAACATCAAATTCAGCTGGTGGTTGATTTCCTGCCAAACTGCTTTGCCTCACAGTATGTGTTTTGCCAGAAAAACTACCCGCACTGTTTGAACACATGCAGCTAGTATTTGTAACTAAAAGAACATTTGTGATAAATGCTTATTTACCCAGTTTATTCAACCAGGATCCTTTACATGTTCCTGCAAACTTGATGTCAGTCTGAGAGCGATCATAAACCCCTTTCAGGGGGTTTGATAATGGGGGGCTGCCCATTGTTCCGGTGACCCATTATCCCGATACAGCAAGACCAAAAGCCTGTTTATTCAACAGCCCGTTATCCCGAAATCAAACGCCCATTGCTCCCAAAATACAAATTCTCCATGCAACAAACAGAAGCACATGTGTAATTATTATACAGAATGACGTCATCGGACATTCCCAATTTTTTTTTCCTACTGTGGAAGGCATGACTCACCACTCTGCCTCTTATTACACGTTGCCTTCGTTGGGTGGGTTGGTTGGTTCGGTTTATGAGGAGTTAGGTCTAGGGTCAGAATACCAGGGTAAACCAACCAGAAGCAGAGTAGGGCAGGTTTGCAAATATTGCGACGAAGGTCTGATGATATAATTTTGCATAATAATAAGTCATATGCTTCTGTTCGTTGCACAGAGAGTTTGTATTTTCGGACAATGGTCCTTCGGAACAATGTGAGTTTGATTTCAGGATAACAGGCTGTCGGACAAATGGGCTTTCAGTCCAATGGGACATTTATCGGACTATTGGGCTTTCGGAAAAATGGGTCATCGGAGCAAATGGCATGACTACTTGATAAGCAGGTTCTGAAACTGAAAATCTGGCAGTGAAGTCTGGTTTGCACATTGACCAGTGCACATAAAAGTAGAAACTGAGCTCCAAGCACTACGCAAATTGTTTTGTCCACATTCTACACATTCTTACTTTGTTCCATGTTCACTACTGAACTGTGCCAATCAGCTTTGTGTTGCCAAGGATGGAGGCAATGTAAACTAAATGACCACAATATGGTTCAAGTCATAAACAGCAGCATGGGTTAATCCCTTCCTTAACATTCTGTATCAGATCATAAGCACAAATACAATACCTTCCTTCAGTGAGAGGTTTAGCCCTGAAAAAAGGCTTTGTATGTGTTTATAGAAAGGCCAGGGTGTATGTGCTGTATGTAGGTATGAAGGTTTATCAAACCTAACAAACAAAGTACTTCCCAAGGTCATACTACGAAAGGGTAACAAAAATGAATGCAGGTAGCCTCCATATAAATACCTAAAATAGCACATATTTTGAAAAGAATAAAGGAAAGGTATAAGGTCACAATGAAACAGAATTTAAAAGGACCTGAAAACCTTAGTGGCTTTGCAGTTGTCATGGCTCTAGAGAAGACTGTCTATCAGTAGGTAAGTCAGTTGTTCATTCCACCACTTTAGTCAACACTGCATTTCTTAACAACTATTGGATCGATTGAGATGCCATTTTGTAAAGATATTCATGTAATTTATAGAGAATGAATTCTAGTAGCTTTGGTGTTGCCCTGACTTTTTCTTTTGTGCCATCCGCTGGTCAATGTTTTGACTTTTCTTATGAAATATCTCAACATGGATGGATTGGCACCAAATTCTGTGCAGACATCTATTGTTCCCATACAATTATCCTTCTGATGTCAGTGATCCTCGGATTTTTTTTTCTCTAGCACCACCACGAAGTTCACATTTTTGGGTTTTATAAGTGCAATGTCTTGCGAACTATTGGATGTATTGCCGTGAACTTTGGTGCAGACATTCGTGTTTCTCTTGAAATCACTTTGATGATACCATGACATTACCTGGCACCATTATGACATCAACATTTAAATATTCACATTAGCCTCATCTGTAGTTCATATTTAGTGCTAATCAGCAAATATAATCATACTACACTAAAATGTGTTTTGTCAGCATTTAGCTCAAAGCACTGCTGTGCCGAAGTACAGCCTCACAGAGGCGCTCGCACTGCTGTCGACCCTCTGGCTTGTTTTCCATTAATGTCATAAAAGCATGTGAAATTGATTCTATAACAGGCAACCAGTAAAGAGTGGCTTAGAGTTGTGCATTGTTATATTAAGATGAAGAGGATCAAAGGACACCATAATAGACCTGGCTTTATGATCTGGGTCAATTCTAAATTATGATTCATCCATGCATTAGTACACAGCAGTGAAACAGTACAGTATATAACCAAAGCAGCAAGCATGTTTTTGGTCCATTAGAACTGGACTCAAAATTGGTCATTTGAGCATCCCACATATATTAGTATAGCTACAGAAGGACAAACGCTCACCAACTGAAACTGCAAATTTCAGAAGGATATGACCAGAAGATCAGAAAGACATATGACAATTACCTTTTTTTTTTCAATTACCTGATTGGAAGATTTCCTCAATCGCATATGTTTGTCAATCATGACAGTTTTATCAGAGACTGCATTCTGCTTCACAGACCTTAAAACATCAAATGATACGATGCTTGTTCTGTCCTCACATAGATGTAGAACTGACTGAGGCTATCCAGTTAGACAGACAGTGAACACAAGATAATGCATTTAAACTCCAAATCTTCTTTACTCTGATTTGCTTCTTCATTCACAGTTGTACATGAATTTCTTTTAGTTTTGCTTTACATGTCTCATTCTTGGAAAACTGAAATATGCAGAAAATACAAAACATCAGTTCTTCATTTCTTGAATGTTCCACTTAGCTTACTTAACATAACTGAGTTAGATTGAATAACAATAACATACATTTCAGTGCTTATGTGTTGACATAAATGTGCACATGCTGCCTGCATGTGTGCCATCAACAGCACTACCAGCACAGCAGTGAATGTGTCACCATGACGGATGATAGATGCCTCCCAGCCGTCTTTTTCCTGGTGATTGAGATCCACAGGGCAGATGGGGGGTTGAAGCTGTGATAGACCTCCTTAGCTTTTTAACTAATCTGAAAATTAAACCCAGGCTACAAATTAATTTTATTGTGTTAGTATAGGTTTCCTCGTGTTATCAGCTGTTAAAGGTTGTAGAGACATGTGGATGTCTCATTTGTCCATGGAATATCTTTACGTACGGCATTAACAGTAACACCATTGTTTTCTCAATCATTCATCAATCATTCGTAAGGAAATTACACCATCGTCTATGTGTTGGCTCATCCATCATGCTGTTGTAGCCACCATTGCTGTCCTTTAATTTAATTAGTTGGCTTGCACACATTAACCCTGACTGGAAGTGGCAGCTTTGCTCGAAAGGAGGCAATACGTTGGTATATTTCCACTAAAGCTGTCACAATATCACATTTTCACTCCATGAATATTGTGGCCAAATGAATTCCCGATAACAATAATACCTTGATATCTATTGATATCTTGATATCTAGTGTAGGGAGGTGGAGAGAGAGTCTGTAACCATAACTATACACTGGATTATTTATAGGATATTAGCATATGTGCATTATTAACATGATGTCAGTATTAAATTTCTATAATAGCATGTTATCATCAATACCAGTATATTGTGACACCCCTATTTTCCACTCTTAAAGTCTTATTGATATCATTTTCATGTTGTATATGGTATAATGATACATCCACAGAGCCTTTTGGAAGGTGCAGAATAAAAATCAGAAAAAAAAAATATGATTGTGAATTAATTATTTAAAACATTTTGGCAAGTCCAAAATTAATGTTTTGTTTTGTGGAAGATATCTGACTTTTGGTTCACTCTTCTAACAAGGCTTTTGAGCCAATAGTATAACGACGTTGGTATCACGTGGTATCTCTGGGCCGCCAGTTAGTGTGGACAAAACGGATAAATGGCTGAGATTGATGGTAAGTGCCTGGCAACGACTTGTTGTGAAGTAAATGCAATGGAACGGGGGAGGGAGAATGCAACATCTAGTGGCTGAAGTTCAAGCACCTTTAAGTTTTTGCTAATCATGGTATGATTTGCTGTAATACACAGTGACAGCATACTGTATTTAGCACATAACTAGCACAACACACAAAATGTTTTAATTAAAAATAACAATTGTTTGAATTATAACAAACCAGGTTAAGCTACCAAGCTAGCTTGAGACAGTGTCACTGGCTTTTAAAAATGGACAGATACCGTATTTCTAAGTGGCAGGTATCTTTTGCAATCGCATATGAACAATAAAAGATTCATTAGTTATGGTCAACAGTTTAAACAATGTTCTATTATTAATCTATGCAGGTAAAAAGCAAAACCTTTTCTACTTCATGCCATGTTACCAATCCCCTCTTACTGGTGAACAAACCAAACCATTAGTTAAAGTACTTGCAGACACTCCACCCCTGTATAAGCATGATATTACACTGTGAAGTGGTCTGGTTTAGAAGCTGCTACCATGTGAAGCACACTTTGTTTGGGTATGCCATGCAAGCAAGGTGCAACCCAGAAAAGTCAGGAGTTAAGTGGCTGAAAGCAGTGTCCAGCCTCCAAAATATATGTGTAATCTGGCTCTGTGTAGTCACGACACATTCAGGTCACGCTAGTAATGTCCACCAGCAGTGTTTCAGATGCAGCAGTGCGAGGGCAGCCACACTTGTTTTTGACTGCAGTGTTTTTCTTTCTTTTCATATTTTTTTACTGACTTACAGTTAGTGGCAGGGGGCCATTTATCAGCTAGAAAGCAACTTGAATTATTAATTTGTTTTTTATAATAGCCCAATACCAAGTTTTGTGAATAAATCTTAACTCCAATCTACATAATAAAACACTTTACTCAAGCATCTATGCATTTCTATCATAATATATGTAAACTGAGTCTATGCTCAATTACATCCCTGCCTATATTTCATATGGTTACAAATAATTCACGTCTGTCTAGTCTAAAGTCTAAAATATTGTCATCTAAATCAGTGATTCTCAAAGTGGGGTCCGGGGACCCCCAAGGGTTCGTGGCACTCTGTCAGCGGCAAGCATATTGTATCTATTACTCCCACCCAAGTTAGCTTTGGGCCAATAGAAACTCTGACATGGTTGTGACACACAGTAATAAGTTCATTATTTTGAAGTTGAGGCACTTACTGAAAGTCAGTCACCCTTTTTGCATGCAAGATTAAAATTGTTCCAGCAGAAACCACTAATGAATATAAACAAGAAGGTTTTAATGCAGACATGTGCTGCAGGGACTACAATAATCATCATATTGATGTGATTGTATGCATCAAAGGGTTAAATCGAGCATTCATGAAGTGCTTAGAGGATATTTGAAAATATCGCGATATATATCGTGTATCGCGATATTGCCTAAAAATATCACGATATTATTTTTAGGCCATATCGCCCAGCCCTAGTTCCAATGGCATGTAAGAGTACAAATGGTAGTAAGAATATGTTTAATCGGTATTACGATTAAGAGGGAGTACTCGGTTAAACCCCTGAAGTCACTATGAATAAGAATCCCTGGTCCTGTCTTGATTCAGGTGTGCGGTCCACTCTCCCGGTGTCAAATTGTCCCACAAGTAGGTCTTGTACAGCCGGACACCTGCCTCAGTCTCTTGACATTCACACCTCCCTACGGCATGCTCCCTACACAAACACACAGCACAAAATTCTCATTATTACAGACAGAGGGTGTGGATTGTGTTTTTTTATGTGAAATGAGGGAGGCATACAGAGAGACAAAGAGAGGGAGGGGGGGATATAGAGAGAGAAACCTAGAGAGAAAGGACTGGGATTTGGCTGGGACTCCTGGGACCAGATCACCCTTGCATTGAGCAGCAGCCAGTGGTCCATCACACACACACACACACACACACACACACACACACACACACACACACAC
>CAKAOH010004578.1:174520-187160 GCA_916701665.1 Sebastiscus tertius
CTTTTGGAGACAGTTAAAGCTGACAGAAGCACTCAAGTTCTGGCCAAGAGGTCTCACTCACACACACACACACACACACACACACACACACACACACACACAGAGGCAGCTCATCCCTTCCTCATGGAATACTATCTACTTTCCTGGTAATTAGAGCGGAGAGAAGTGTGTGTTTTCTCGTGTGTGTCTTTAGCAGCATGGGCGAGAGAGGTGTTTATTTTCACACTGCGCTGGCGTGCACATACAGGTGTTTTAATAACCCTCAACTCCTCCGCCAACACACACAACGCATGCACACACAGTGAAAAATGCACAGATGCCACTGTTGATGACAAAGAGTAATTGCATGCCGCGCAACACGGTAGCTGTGATTTCTTTGCTAAAATGAATGAAGCAAAACTGCGTGTGTGTGTGTGTGTGTGTGTGTGTGTGTGTGTGTGTGTGTGTGTGTGTGTGTGTGTGTGTGTGTGTGTGTGTGTGTGTGTGTGTGTGGGGACTGTCTGCTCAGGGTGTCTGTGGCAACAGGATTAGTATTCTGTGCTCATGAGCTATGGCTCTCTCTCTCTGAGAGCACTGAGCCCCTTTATGCTCCAGCAAAAGCCCCCTACACACATACACACACACACACACACACACACACATTCACAGACATGCACACCTTGCCATCTAGATCCATTCCTATTTTCCCAACAGATCTCTGCTGATCAGTATGGATTGGCATACAGTACATTGCCTGGCCTTGGCAGAATTTCAGAAGAAACGCTGCATGAGCCAACTTCCTGTTGATGCTATTAAAAATGCTATAAATCACAATAAAGGAAAAGTTATAGTGTGTACCTTCCAATAAATAGACCTCTTTGTCCTGTTGCATCATGGACTGGCAACGCCTCACTAGGAAAATTATTCTTGTAGATTGTGAATACATTTGCAGTTCAGGCATTTCTTACTTGACGACCTGCCACATACGTTAGTGCTCCCTTTCTTATTTCACCTCCATCTGCACATAGAGTATTCAACCTGCTGTATAAGTCTATGAGAAAATGAGCCTACTTCTCACTTGATTTATTACCTGAGTAAACATTGTAAACATGAGTTTATGATCTCAATCGCTAGTTTCAAGTCAACTTAAAGTCCTATTCTTCTCACAAAACTTTGAAATGAAGTCACATGACTGATTGATGGACAACCTCAGATACCAACCTGGTGAATGTGAAATTAACTACAGTATCCTGTCTTTAAATGTAACATCAAAATTTGAAAGTGAATACATACCAGGCTACTGACAGTAAGAAAGAAATATAGATACATTCATGGGTGAAAACATATCCTCATACAACGGTTCTAAAAGTTATTCCTCATTTTTCATGCGTTTTCCTATGAATGTCCAGCAACAAGTTTCAATTTCTGCTCGTTACATGCATATAGTCTTTTCAAAATAAAACTCCCATTTTCACAGGAAACCTGGTTAGGTTTAGGAAATGATCATGGTTTGGGTTAAAATTACTCTGGAAATGGCGTGACTTAAGTACAGAAGTTATGTGACAAATAAATCAATGTTGACTTCTGGTTTCGCTCGTTTGAGGTACAAACAACGGTCTCCTGGGCGAAAGTCTGGTATTTTTTTACTCACTTATCCAACCTGACCTCCTTCCTACGTGACTTATGTTGCACTTTATAATTCATAGTTCACAATTATGTGAATTTCATGGGATATATACGAATTACAGTGCATTACTTTTTGTAGCTACGAACGGTTTATGAGAACAGCCTGGGAAACATATAGTGCACATATATATATAATCTACATAGACTACTGTACAGCTGAGTGTAGTATCCATTCCCTTGCTCCAAACCCTTTTGCAGATCCCAGAGGATTTAACTGGTGGAGGAAGATAGGATGAGGGCCAAAGGTTGGCTGTGAATTAGGTCCATCACTCTGTCTGCACCTAATGAATCTTGTATGATGTTAAAAGGCAAGCGGCAGTGAAGAGCAGAGTAGATTTGCGAGCAGGATATTTTGGAAGGAGAGCGGAAGTTGGGAGCGACGTGTGAGCATGTGAGATGAAGTGAAGCGAGGGAGATGTGGAGAAGGCACCAGTGGGCCAAATTAGCTAACCTCTAGAGAACCCCCCGTCCCCCCGTGGCTTCCCGCCGTGGGAGATCGCGTTCATTTGTGTGTGTGTGTGTGTGTGTGTGTGTGTGTGTGTGTGTGTGTGTGTGTGTGTGTGTGTGTGTGTGTGTGTGTGTGTGTGTGTGTGTGTGTGGGAGAGAGAGAGTGTGAGTGCACATGACGTGTGTGTGAATGAATGGATGACAAAAAGCCTCAGAGCTAGAGACTGTCTCAGAAGGCTCACGCAGCACCAGAGCGGTCGTAGAGCAATTCGGTTGATAATGGAGTACAGAGATGTATTACCGCACCCCCCCCCCACACACACACACACACACACACACACACACACACACACACAAAGACACACGCACTGTATCACTCTCTGGCCCAGTGACTCCTAGTCAAGCTCCAGTGGCTTCATGTGATCGATTAACTGCAGAAAATAGACGGGCGTCCCATAGTGCACCTGTGCCCACGGTCATATGATAGAATCCCCGCGGACTTGGGTTTTTCACGTGTGTGTTTGAATGTGTGTGTTTGCTGAAGTTCCGGTTGCGTGACGATTTAAAAAAATACTGCAATTTCAAAACTCCAAGCACGCAAATCTCTGTGACAGGTTTGACATTTTGTGTGAATATCAGTCGCTTTGGTTTTTTAGAAAAGAAAATAAATACATGTTTATGCGACACTGCACACTGATTTTCAAACACAAACCCCCCCTGCATTGTTGTGTTGGCAACAATGACATTTTGTGCGAACAAAGCGTCGACATGCAGTTTGGAGCGATGCTTTTGATTTAGGCAACCATTTGTGGGAAATGAGTGATGGTTCACCTGTATGAAACGATCCTTTTGTTTCACTGCTTTGCGCAGGCAAACAGCTGTGCTCTGCAGTGTAATCCCCTGCTCCAGTCTGGGGCTGGAAAACAGGCCACAAAGTCAGAGCCAACAACAAGCTGAATTTATGGACAATTATTTAAGTCACTAAAACAGGTATTTCTGCCTCTACCAGCAGTTGTGGAAGAAGTACTCAGATCCTTTATTTAAGTAAAGTCGAAATATTGCAGTCTTAAAAGTCCTGAATTCAAAATGTTGTGTAAGTACAGAAGTATTTTCAGCCAAATTTAACCTAACATATCAAAAGTAAAAGTACTCATTATGCAGAATGGCTTCTCTCGCAGTGTTATGTTGTTATAGAATATAATATTATTCTCTTTATATCACAAACAAATACATTTAAGAATATTTTAATGTTGTAGTTCCTCAATGTGGAGCCAATTTTAGATACGTATGTATTACTGGGTAGAATAGTATTATAGTACTGCATCATATCATTTAAGCATATTCAATTCAATTTTCAATTCAATTTATTTTTATATAGCATCAAATCATAACAGAAGTTATCTCGAGAAGCTTTATCATGCTTTTATATGTAAAAAAGTAACTGCAAGTGGAGTAAAAAGTACAATATTTCCCTCTGAAATGTAGTGGAGTAGAGTATAAAGTAACAATAAATACTCAAGTAAAGTACAAATATGTCAAAATAGTACTTAAGTACAGTACTTGAGTAAATGTACTTTGTTATATTCCACCACTGACAGCAATTGAATTGCCAGCATTCAAGGCATCAAGATTACTCCAATGTGGCTGTTAAAGAGACATCACCTGGGTACATGTTCGATGATAAGGTACCATGTCGACTTTTTGTGAACACACAGTTATGTTTAGAGGTCTAACCAAACTGTTGGATCCATTTTCATCCTCTTAAAACATTTGTAAGGCAGACTTTTTTTCTAAACGTGTTGGTTCAGGGCTTCCAACTCTTCAATTTAGTTTGGAATGAGATAGTAAAATTACTTCAGATTTGTCACAGCCGCCAGGGTCATCCTGAACAAGATAACACTGAAAGAAATCCTTTATTTATTTCATTCATGAGAGTTTAAATTCAATGTGTTATAATATCATTTGAGCTGACTTTCTCACTTTTACAGTAATGTGCAGTGAAACTAGTTTAAATTGTATGTGGTCATAATGAGGAACGTTTTGAGCAGAAATTCATTGTGCTTCTCAGTAAATCTGTCATGGAAAAACTTCTTTTATATATATATATTTTACTTATTCATTCTTTCCAAACTCGGTGCCAACAAATTTGAAACGATGTTCAAGCTTTGCTTGCATGGAGACGGGCAGAATTTGTTGCTGAGATGACAAGAAAGCGCTGGAAAAGGGGTCGAAAAATTGCGAGTTCACCTGAACGTCATGTTTCCATCACTGCCGATCGAGCTGGAGCTGATAAATAGGCTACCCGGGACTACTGCAGAGTCATTTGTCTCTGGACTGAATTGTAACTTTTCCCACTAAAGACAGATGTTAGCGGGTGTGGTGTTTTTTTTTTTTTTTTTTTTTTTTGTCCAGTGGGAAAGGGGCTTTAGTTGAGCTCATAATACACCCACCTTTTAATTTCCTATCAAATCTATTGATCAAGTTGTCACTGTGAAGTATGCCTCCTCTTGTGAATAGTTTTCATCGTCCCTTTTTAAGAGCTGCTAATCTTAAAGATATTAAAGAAGAGCTTTGGTGTACCGTGATGGTCTAAATGATGCGGAAAAGATTAGTGTGTGAGCTCATCCACTTATGCAAGTGACAAAAAAACAATACAATTTAGATGTAAGGAAACTATATCTGAATATGTCGAATAGCGTGCAAGCTCCTCTATAGATGCAACCGTGCGTGGAAAGTGTGGCATCGTGACCCCATGTGCCAAACAACTGGCCACCTGAGCCCACAGCGGTTACTCTTGCGGTGCCTCTGTGCGAGCATGCACACCATAAAGCATGTGTGCATCCCGGGCGATATGCGGGCATGCAGGCGTGCGAGAAGATGATCTAACTCGCCGAGCCATCGGGGGAAGATTTACAGCGCCAGTATAATTACCTCTTGGTACAGTACAGTGATCTAGTGTGCGTGGGACCTGTCACCTCTGAGCTGGAATGATACTGAAAGCGCCACAGCAGTTGACAACCAGTGGTTATCTAATGCTATTCCGAAGGCGCTATAGGTGCGCCTTGCATCCATTTACAGAAGTGAGCTGATGGTATTGTCGCCAGGAGAGACATTCTCAGAAAGACGGAAGGGGGTTATTGATACCAAGCAGCGGAGGGGTATGACAGATAGCCTGCCATTATGTAAATGCATTTTTTTACATCACATTATCAAGACAAGATTCATGTCCGTGCTGTTGCTGCAGTGCAGTTTAAATCCAACGTATAGGCCCGTATGTTAATGTAGTCCTGAGCGCGCTCCGTGTTTAAATAGGTTGATGCATGGCACAGCCGCACGCTTACTTTTCTGGCTGTCACCCACACTTCCTCTTTACCCGTAGGATGTCCTTCACGATAAGTGTCACGGGGACACTCTTCCTCCTGAAACGTCCCCTCTGGGGAACTCATTTGTGTTCATGTGGCTTGACGCGAGGGGAATCTGTTTGCCAGACACAGACTTACATGATAGACAAGGCTATTTATCCTAATACAGGAAGGGAAGCTTCCCAAAACACACACACACACACACACATATACATCCCCAACATACACATATACAGACACACATTCAGAGATTTGTTCACTCATGCAAGGCCTCCACAATAAGATATTTATTGTGTGTGTTTCACATACTGCAGAGACGTGTTTATTATGATTTCACCCCCAGCCACGAAGTATGAAGACGTTTTGTTCTCTGCTGTTTGTTTGTTGGGAGCCAGTGACTGCGGCGCTCACATTGTAAAAGCAGCTGTACATAATACAAACACCCACACATACGCCACAGCAGACCGTGTGTGCCTTTGTGTATGCATATGCCTCCCGTGTGTGTGTGTGTGTGTGTGTACTGTATGCATGCATATGTGTGTGCCCACAATATGTACCAGAGTGTGAACAGTGCATCATCCATTGTGTAAAATGACAGTAAGAAGGAGTAGAAAAGAACTGTGGTCCTCCTCCTGAGGCTGGGTCTCACTGGGTAGTGATGACACCCAATGAAATACCAGATTATCATATACATCCACACACACACACGTTTGCAACAGAGAGGGAATGGTTATCGCGAGGGAATGTGGCAACACAGTGCAGGAAGAACACAATACCTTGGCATGGAGGTGGACACGTGTGTGTGTGTGTGTGCGAGAGGGCAGACATGTGACAGCAGCTGCTTCCAGTAGCTGCAATAAAGCCCAGATGTGTAACGCTGACCACTGAGTGACAGTCGCTCATGCCCTTGCTAAGTCAAAGTTACTTCAAAAACAAGAGGGACTCTCTGTCTCTCTCTCTCTCTCTCTCTCTCTCTCTCTGTCTCTCTCTCTCTCTCTCTCTCTCTCCCTCCCTTGGCCTCTCGCTCTCTTTTTGTCAGAGCGCATTAGCATCACCAGCCGGTGTGTGGCAATTAAATATATCCCTGGGCAATGAGGCCCTATTTAGAAATCATTACAAGACAAGGAAATCTTGCCCCACGAGTTTAGCAAAGACACATGGGAAGCTGTGTGTGTGTGAGAAAAAATGGGTACAGACTAGGCTTGCCGCGGTAGTCGGTGTTATCGGTGTTACACGGTGTTTGGGCAGACACCGATTAAATTACTTTCCCATTGCCCCACACTGTTGTTTTGCTTTTTTTATAAAAATAAAACCCATTTAGTTTATTTTCGCATATCGCGCCCTGTTGTCAATAAATAGTCGGACGACGGACACTACAAAATGATTCTGCTCTGTACAGAGTGTCAGCTCAGTGTATAGTAGGAGGAGTCTCACACACTTATCACGGGACGAGAGAGAGTTGACAGACAAGACGATGGCGGAGGATTTGGTGTCAAAGCGAAAAAGCAAAAGCAATATTTCAGATTTAAATCCAGTGCCATAAGGGAACTGTACATGCAGAGGCACATTTTTTTTTAATGTATTTATTATTTTATTTGACAGGGACAATACATAGGCATTGTTGCACTTAATTAAAGTGCAACTGAAGGTATATAGGACTTCTAGCCATAGCTAATTTGCAGCCCTTGTCCCTGGTTAGGCTTTTAAGAAAAAGAAAATACATTTTTAAAAATAAAAACAATACAGAATAGCACATCTTACATAAAATCACATAATACAACATTGTACATTACAATCAATTTACATATGTACTGTATGTTCCCAATCAATAATTAGTTTGGTTTAGTTTCAGCCAGTGTTTCACCTTTTCATTAAACGTTTTCAGGTCAGGTTGTATTTTTATTTCCGTTGGTAAGGCGTTTCAGAAATGTGTTCCTTTTACTGAAAAAGATGACTGACCGAAGGTAGTTTTGCTCTGTGCCACTTTGCAGTTAACATTTGTTGATCCCCAGGTGGCTATTCTATTGGTATTCATTTTGGTGACATATGGATAAATCACAGCTGGGGCAAGATTGTTCACACATTTGAAAATCAATTTGATTAAAGAAAACTTGATAAAACCATCAAAACTGAGCAGCTTATACTTTTTCAGAATTATACAGTGGAGCCATTTCATTTTTTTTGTATCCATTATTTTCAGTGCTTGTTTATATGGCGATGCAACAGGTTTGACAGTTGACTGTGAAGCCTGGCTCCATACAGTAGCACAATAAGACAAGTGGGAAAACATCATTGCATGCATAAACAGTTGAGCTGTTCATGCATGCAATGCTAGTTTATGCATGCGACGATAGTTGCATGCAAAAGTTTATGGACTGATGAGGCAGTCCATAAACGTTTGGTATGAAGCTGTGCGGAGGACGGAGCAGTCACAGCCGATGTGCGTGGCGCAGCAGCGCCGGGTGGAATCCCTTGGCCCCTGCAGCAAAAGCTCAACCAGAGAGGCCAGACACACAGCAATCCAATGTTCAAGATAAAAGTAAACGCTCGACATATATTGACCGTCCATCTTTTCTTGTAAAATGTCCGGTGTAATCGGTATTGCCGGTGTTGTCACAAGTTTATTAACTGGTGGGAAAATGTCCTCACCGTGACATCCCTAGAACACATAGTTCCACTGCAGTACATGAACGTCCCCTCTTTGATAGGTAGACATCACTCGAGGATGCAAGTCACCTCTTGGCAATTTACTTTAAACGCAATAAAAAAAGCACTTTTGCAGTAATATTATTGGAAAAGTAAATTTTCTATTCAATTTTTGTTTTTTCCAAAATGACTAGAAACAGTGGTCCTCACTTGGTCCGTGTAGCCCAGGTGTTAGCAACCTTTAATATCAAAAGAGGCATTTTAGACAAAATAAAAAAAACTTGTCTGGAGCCGCAAAACATTTGATGATTGTGATGAAGGTAACACACAGTTACTTAGCTTAGCTTAGCTTATAGTCTAAGTATATAATTATAGGTCTAATGCAGTGAGGGTCCAAGTGCAAATGTACGACGGAGTATTAGGGTCACATTGAGGGAAAAAACATCTGAGATTTTCAGAATAAAGTCATAATATTACGTGAAAAAAGTTGTAACATTACAAGAAAAAAAGTCATAATATTGCGAGAATAAAGTCATGACTTTACGAGAAAAAAAAGTTGTAATATTATGAGGATAAAGTCATAACTTTACAAGAAAAAAGAGAAAAAAAAACATAAAATTACTACTTTATAATATTCTAACTTTATTCTCCTAATATTCTGACTTTATTCTCCTAATATTTTGACTTTATTCTTGAAATCTCCGATTTATTTATTTTTCCTCAATGCGGCCCTAATACTACATCATACCGTCGTACCATAGACCTACAACAATGATAAATAAAAATGAAAATGTAAACAAAAAACAGTTATCCATTTCCATTTTCAAAAATCCACAGGGAGCCACTGGAGAGGAGCTAAAGAGCCGCATGTGGCTCCGGAGCCACAGGTTGCAGACCCCTGGTGTAGTCTGATAGTTCCCGGTTGGTAATACAGGAATATACTGTGTGTTTGTGTGTGTGTGTGTGTGTGTGTGTGTGTGTGTGTGTGTGTGTGTGTGTGTGTGTGTGTGTGTGTGTGTGTGTCGGTGGGTGCTTCTGGTGTGTGTTCTCTACCTTCACCATCCGTCATTCTGTTCCACTCATCCATGGCTCTTTGCTTTCAAGATAACTCTCCCCCTCAGACAGTCTCCAGCCGTGCTGTGAAACCTCCCCTCCCCTCCCCTCCTCTCCCTCCATCACTGCCTCCTTCCCTGCATGCCGACTACAGATGATATCATCTGCATGGGAGTCTAATGGACCAGTGGGGAGACACCGTGGTCAACTACTACTGTGTGTGTGTGTGAGGGAGACAGAGGGGGGGAGCACAAAAATAGACGCCAGGGTGTGGTGTTTTAAGGAGCACTCTCCTCGCCGTTGTCCTTGACCGAGCGCGCGTGTGGCATTGTTTAGTATGCATGTGTGTCTCTGCATGGTTTAGGATTAGTGGGATTAGTGACCTCTCACATGCAAACATGCTTATTGTCAAACCAGTTCCCTCCTATTTCTACTATCTTCTCATCATTTCTTTGTGAAGCGTTCTACATTGGAATCTCTCATAAAAGGCACTATTTAAATAAATAATGTCCGACATGGGCTGCTTCGGTATAAAAACAAGATGAAAAAAAAGAAACAATAGAACAAAAGAACAAAATTAAAAGGTCTCCACAGTCACCAGTTTGCTTCCAATTACAGACTTTTCCATCGGAGAGGTTGTGATTCAGAGGTTTCTCTGACTCTTTTCGCACTTCAGATAAACATGTTATGCTTAATTGTCGGAGCAACTTTGAATAATGATCCCATTAGGCTTTTTTTAATTATTGCGAGTTGGCCATTAGTGTTTTATTGCCTTTTTTTTGGACGATACAGTAATCTGCATATCTAATGTGATGTTTGGGGGAGTGAACTGAATCCCTAGCAGTTCTGCCGCCTGATGTTTCAATGAGCCGATGTGCACGCTTTCATGCAAATGAAGAGAACTTTCATCTAGGAAATACATAACAAAGAGAGTTATGGAAAGTTAGAAAGCTACAAAACATAGGCTATATAATGTTCATACTCCAGTCCAGGCACTGACTGTGAATACTATAAAAGTTTATGATGCATGTGAAGCCATTAATATATAAATAACGAGACAAATAAGTGGATAGGGGAAAAAAAAAAAAAAAATCACCTTTCCTTTTTGTTCTGCAGGGGACATAAAGCGAGGTATGCTTCCTTGGTCTTGCAGGAAATAAATGCGCTTGGGATTCATCGACACACTGGCTGTTATAAGCCTACTGTCACACTACAGCAGTTACCCACGGCGGATTTAAGACTCAGGGAAGAGGAAACACTCTTAGTCTCCATCTCCGTCTCGTTTCCCTTTTCTCCCCGCGCCCCGCCGCAAGTACTTTTACGCCACCGTAGCCAATTCTCACTCAAATGTGGTCAAGTGGAACCGGATAGGTATTTTGAAACGCAAATTTCGTTAAAGTTCTTCAACGGGAGCACCTGCATCTGTGCCAGCCCCCTTCTCTAATCCGGACCTATAATTTCTGTTGATGGCACGGAGCCACGGCTCCTCTCTGTCCCTCTCTCTCTCTGTCTGTCTCGTGTGCACAGCTGCCTTGAAATTGCGTTTTGTTTATATGATGGTAAAATATTCATAGAGAAAAATAGCTGGGGAAGCTGTCCATATAATCCCCCATAAACTGATATCGAAATCCATCACACACGCGTGCACACACACAAACACACCCGCGCATATGAGAGCCCGACACCCTCAAGGGCACAGTGGAATGAATGACAGCGTGAGTCCATCCTTAGTGCCAAAACATCTTGCTCATACACGTAGAGATATGCACGCACAGATGCCCATACGCACACACACACACACACACACGGCTCTCAGACGGATGCTGCGGTTCGGGCGTCGGTATCGATCGACACTCGTCAGCATGTCCTCAATAACAAGCGCTGTCCCCGAAAGCTCTGCAGCAGCCTGTCAGGGAGAGAGACACAGGAAAAATAGCGGGAGGAGAGAGAGAGAGAGAGAGAGAGGGGGGGAAATGTGTACCTGTGTAGACAGAATAACAGACTGACAGGTGAAATCTACTGCACGTGATTGACCGTTGATCAGCCGACTAAAGCTGATACATGGCGAATGTCTTTTTACCCACACTGCATTGCCACGAGGCACAGCATCCTAATTTGTTCTCGACTTTTTTTTTACTGTTTTTTTCTCCTCTGCAAAAAGCCCGCTTGAAGATTATGAGCAAGGGCACAGTGGCTGGAGCCGAAGCGCAGGCCTGATGATAATGATGAAGTATCTAGCCACCCGGCTAACGAGAGCCCAGATCTGCCCCGAGTCTGCCTGCTATGCAAATTTCCCTCACACCAGCAATGAATCAAAGGCGTAGCAAACCAATGTTTCTCTTCGCAGCACTTTAGCAAAGCCATCATTCACAAAGGACACGCCAAAGGCACGCACACTCTAGGTGCGAGCATGCACGCATACATGCACACAGAAAAGAGGTTGCGCTAGCTCACGCAACAGCCTGTCAAACCGCTTTTTACGCCAGTGACAAATGCTAAAAACACAAGCTAACGCTTATTTCATCCTATTGAATCCAATGCACACGAGTCTGTTCGCGTGTGTGACACTTCAGAGCACGATGGCCTCTAACATCGAGTCGACAATAACAAGGCTCCGGAGACAAATTCCCCTCTAAGTTGATGTTCTTGGCAGAGAAACACAGCAACACAAGACAGATCTTTTCTCTCCCTCGCCGTCTCTGACCTCACAGCACCCCCGCGTGTTCCCGCAGCATGGATTTTTAATGCTCAACAAATAAGTTGTTTCTTTGTTGTCAAGATGAAACGGGTGGGATCTCAGAGTCGAGGCTTTAATTGACGAACGGAGGCACGAGTGCACTCACAGATGCACCTAAACACGCAGGCATTTTTGGAGTCGTCGTATGTCCTTCATTCTCTCTTTTTCTTCCTCCGCCTCTCGGTCCTCTCATTATCTTGTTGCTCTGCCAGGCCTGTAGGTTTGCCTCTGGGGTGTTGAACTGGCAGAAGTTAACAGTGTGACGGTAATTTGCTGGAATGGAAGGTTAGACGGGCTCACCTTGCCTTTTAAAAGGTGTCGCGAGGGCCAAACGGCAGACCTTTGACACCGTGATTAATTATGTAACACATGTAGAGGAGTTTTTTCCCTTTTTTTCTATCTGGATTAATGTCTTAATTGGGTG
Organism: Sebastiscus tertius; assembly: GCA_916701665.1. NCBI lineage: Eukaryota > Metazoa > Chordata > Actinopteri > Perciformes > Sebastidae > Sebastiscus > Sebastiscus tertius. The sequence continues at coordinate 186,855 of CAKAOH010004578.1, forward strand.
TTTATACAGGAATATTACATATTATTTGAGCATGCAAACAAGTAGGGATGCACACATTTTGTGCATGATTAAGCAAAAGCACACATTGCATCTGTTAAACTGTAGACAACAAGCAGCTGCACGCATGTACTCATGTCATACAAGCGCACACACACACACACACACAAACAGACGGTGACAGGCTTTTAAGCCTTTGTCAGATTAATAGCCACTTTCTCTCGGTAGTCAATAAATGCTTCGGGGAGTTCCCTAAAGGCTGCAGGATAGCTCCCTCTGTGTGTGTGTGTGTGTGTGTGTGTGTGTGTG
>CAKAOH010004583.1:5366-23122 GCA_916701665.1 Sebastiscus tertius
CTGATTGTCATCAGGGCCGATCAGGCTCCACAGCTGATCGTCATCAGGCTCCACAGCTGATCGTCATCAGGGCCGATCAGGCTCCACAGCTGATCGTCATCAGGGCCGATAAGGCTCCACAGCTGATCGTCATCAGGGCCGATCCGGCTCCACAGCTGATCGTCATCAGGGCCGATCAGGCTCCACAGCTGATCGTCATCAGGGCCGATCAGGCTCCACAGCTGATCGTCATCAGGCTCCACAGCTGATCGTCATCAGGCTCCACAGCTGATCATCATCAGGCTCCACAGCTGATCGTCATCAGGGCTGATCAGGCTCCACAGCTGCCTCAGAGCGGAGATCATGAACCCATCAGCCTGCTGAGAGACAGCTCACCTCACAGAAATACATCTAGAAAGTCTAGAAACAAATAAAATGCAACTGAGTTTTTGCATCATTTTCTTAAAATCATTATCTATTTCTTTTTGTCCCCCGTGTCCTCCGTGTCCTCCCAGGTGACGTGGCGGTGAAGATGTTGAACGTCACCGCTCCAACACCGCAGCAGCTTCAGGCCTTCAAGAATGAAGTGGGAGTCCTCAGGAAAACGCGTCACGTGAACATCCTGCTGTTCATGGGCTACACCACCAAGCCTCAGCTGGCCATCGTGACCCAGTGGTGTGAAGGCTCCAGCCTCTACCACCACCTGCACATCATCGAGACCAAGTTTGAGATGATCAAGCTGATCGACATCGCCCGGCAGACCGCTCAGGGCATGGAGTGAGTTCCCCCACCGCCGCCCGCAAACACGACAGCAGTCTCCGTTCACCGTGTGTGTGAAGTTGGTCTGATTTCTCTCTTCTTCCTCCTCAGTTACCTGCACGCCAAATCAATCATCCACAGAGATCTGAAGAGCAACAGTATCCTTTTGAAACTTCGTCTTTAGGACGACGTCTTTCTGTCCAAATTCAGTTCAGGTGTGTTGATGATGGACGGATCCGAGAGAGCGTTTCCTTCACTCCATCTCCTCCAGATATTTTCCTCCACGAGGATCTGACGGTGAAGATCGGTGACTTTGGTCTGGCTACGGTCAAGTCCCGCTGGAGCGGCTCCCACCAGTTTGAGCAGCTGTCTGGCTCCATATTGTGGATGGTCAGTAGTTTCACATTTCTTTTGTTATTGAACTATCGGCTGGAAGTCCCGTGACGGTCAGTGTGACCTGTGCTCTCTCTCAGGCTCCAGAGGTGATCCGGCTGCAAGACAAGAACCCCTACAGCTTCCAGTCAGACGTCTACGCGTTCGGCATCGTGCTGTACGAGCTCATGTCGGGAGCGCTGCCCTACTCCAACATCAACAACAGAGACCAGGTGAGAGGACTCAACACATCACACTGATGTCTTTATAGTAGTCAGAATACAGCTCAGGAGCTCCCTGGTTAGGTCCAGGGGGTCTTGAGGGGACAGAGCAGGTCAACAGTAGATGTCACATAGAACAGATATTCTAGTCCCATGTCCTCCTCCCACAGATCATATTCATGGTGGGTCGAGGCTACCTGTCTCCTGACCTCAGCAAGGTGCGCAGCAACTGTCCAAAGGCCATGAAGAGACTGATGGCCGACTGCCTGAAGAAGAAGAGAGAGGAGCGACCTCTCTTCCCTCAGGTGAGACAACTCAATGCCGATGCTTCTATACATGTCAGTGGGAGGCGACACAGAGCGTCGGATCCTCTAGATGAAGATCAATCACAGCTGAATGAAGTTCTTCTCACATTCTTCTTCTTCTACTACTTGAACATCTGCAGGGTAGAAGCTGGTGGTTCATTCTTAGTACTGTTAGCGGTCGACCTTCACTCACAGGCTCAGAGATCATCTGTGATCATCTGTGATCTCTTTCTCTGTGCTTCCTGTGGGTGACGTTGGTCCTCTCGGACTGAGTGAAAGAGGAGTAGATGTGTTTTGCCAGCAGATGGCCTCAGAGGTTTACAGGATGGAGGAAGCAGCTGATCTGAAGCGGTGACTCATCGGTTGGTTGTTGGTTTAGTTTGTCTGTGAACGCTGATCCCACTGATTGTGACTGATGACCCCGCGGCTCTGCTGTTTGTTCCGTCAGATCTTGGCGTCCATCGAGCTGCTGGCTCGCTCATTACCCAAAATCCACCGCAGCGCCTCGGAGCCTTCGCTAAACCGAGCCGGCTTTCAGACGGAGGACTTCAGCTTGTACGCCTGCGCCTCACCCAAAACCCCCATCCAGGCCGGCGGCTACGGTGAGCTCACACACACACACACACACACACACACACACACAGCAGCTGTGATTCAGTACATCGTCTAGTACTGTGGAGTACCAGTACTAGGATCAGCAGTGGAAACAGTTCATGTTTTTATACTAAAAGGTGTAAAACTCTAAATACGAGGATAAACTAGCAGCAGTAAAGACGAGCTTTGTGAAACAGATGGTGGTGTAAACTGTGTGATTGCATCGTCATTATTATTCTTATTATTGTTCTCATTAGGTATTTCTGATGTTTTGCTTCCCCAGAAAGGTGAATATTCTTCCTTTTTGTAAAAGCAGTATTGTTTTAATTCATTAATTAACTCCTGTAAAAGCAACTCAACCCTTCCTGCAGATGTTTCACATTCAAAGGCTTTTAATGTGAAACATCTGGACAGGAAGTCTTTCGCTGACAATAGCTTAAGAAAGAAAACGGCAAAGTTGAAGCGATGGTGGTCTGAACGTTTATTTACTGGCTTTTCCATCTTGAGACGTAAGATCTAGCTGACGGACACGTCTTCCTGGTGAACCCCTCTGAAGGTTTCCGGATTTTCCCGGCAGACTCCCGCTTTCCGTTGCCTTTCCCAGGTTTCCTCCCGGGGTCACAATTCTCCCGTTTTTCTCCCGATTTATGGCAAATCTTCACACCTTTTTGACCCTTTAGTTATCTCAGAGTTGGCGAGTATGTATGAAGAATGTAAGTGATGTTAGATGAAGAGTGCAGTTGATTAAGGACATTATGATGCACAGATATTAACAACAAATATGAAAGCTCCACCCTAAAAGGAAGCCTGAAAGCACCACGTTGTCCTGCTGCGTTTCTGTTTAGTAACCCTCTCAGAGAGATGCTGAGATGAGATCCTGAGAGTCTCTACCAGGTACCATCCTCTCTGATTAACACACAGGTTTCAGATCAGTTTCCTGGAGAAGCAGATCCTCATAATGAAAACCTGCAGCAGTGCTGTCACACTAATCTTCTCCGTGTCTTTCATTTACTTTTCAGGGGAGTTTTCGGCGTTTAAGTAAGTGCTGCAGCGCTCCCACCTGTCCATCCCTCCTCGTCACTTCTCAAAAGTCTCGTGTCCATGCGGTGGATTCATTCATTACTGAAAAAAAACTGAAAAAAACTGTCTCAAAGAATGTGCTTTTTTCTTCCTCTGTCAACCTGAAGAAGGGATCCTCACTGGAGAGTCCTTCCAACGAGACGCTGCTGTCCAGCAGGCAAACAGCCACAGACAACAACTCAATTAGGAATAAAGATACTAAAGACACTTCAAAAAGAAACACAAAGATATCCATATACCACAACGGTTCTGAGGAGGAGACGGCAAACTCCACCAGCCTGCTGGAGGGGAAAGATGAAGGAGAGACGGAGGAGGAGGAGGAGGAGTCGAGGCTGAGGGCGCCCCCCTCCCATCGTTTCCTGTGAAGCCGGAGGCCGCCGACGCTGAACTGCTCTGAGAGCGACGGCAGACACGAGGCCTGAGGAAGGAGGAGAGGCCTTCCGTCCGTCGGTTGAGATAGGAGGCCGGGCGTTAGCCGATACCGAGATGAGCCGGAGGTTATTAACCCACGAAGGAAAGCTGACTTGAAAGATAGATCTAGTTTTATTTTTAAATTTGTTTCAGATTTAAGCTAGCCCTTGCTAGGGATGCTGAGCTTCTTCCTCTTGTCCTTTGTTTCTTCTGAAGAGATGGTAGCTATTGTAGAAGAGAGCTTTCTTTCTGGTCACGCAGCACAGGCCTTCTGCTTTTTCTTTTTTGTCTTTGTGGGCTCAAACTTCTTCAACACCCGCGAGGAAAACGGCAACAGCTGTTTATCGACTGACACGTTGTTGCTCTACCTTTTCAAAAAAAAAAATTCAAAACGTTAAAAAGAAAGCAGGAAGAGAAGCGGCTCCTTCCGTAGAGTTCTGGTAGATCATTCTGCCGAGGAGCCGTTCTCTTTGGGAGGAAGATGCTCCTTTGTTTTAGTGATGAGAGCGACATGAGATGGATTTCTTGTTCCGTTTTAAGAAGCCAACACGTGAGATGTTCGTTAGCGAGCGGTAGAGGTGTGGGAAAGAGACGCTCTACCTTTTTCAAAGGTTTTCATGTCACTGTGAAAGCAGCGGAAGCGTGACGTGTTGTGCGACCACAGGAGCCGTTCACAGGGACGATTAATGCAGATTTGGTTTACTGTGTTTAAAGAGCCGGGTGTGAGCCCAGCGAGCGTCCAGCGTTCCCACTGAGCTGACGAGTGTGTACAGGAAGTTGGGACATATTTACAACAAAGCTTTTCCTTTGCTTCACCTTTCTCCCACAAAACCCAACTTTTGTTTAGTTTTATTTGAATACCAAGTGCATGTCGTGTCATTGTTGCTTCTCCTTTTTTCTGTCCTCATGTGGCTTTAATATTGCACTCACCTTAACATGGGGACTTCCTGCTGCAGCTGCTGACTGACCGTCTGCAGCGTTACCTGCTGAACGGACCGCTGATCCTCTGGAGACTCCCAACATGTTATTTCAATCACACCTTTTTACTTTCCCTCCACACGTGCACCTGTACTTTGTGTTTTCATTCCAGCGTGTGTTGAGGGTTGTAGGTGTTCTTATGATTTTGTTCTCGTCGATGTTTGCCTTCTTCTGTACAGGCAGGCCTGCAGATATATTTACTTTATTTATGTCAACTTCTTGTTTGAAGGATTGATTTTTCTTTATTTGAAGCTATCAGTCTTTCTTTTTTTGACGCTTGTTTTAGTCTTTGTGACTCGTGTACTTGCACTTTGTAGAGATGGATCGAAGCAAACGAGAGACTTGCCTTTTTCTTTTTTTATTGAAGAATAAATTGTGACGTACCGAGCTGATGACCCAAAATGAAATTTCCAATGCGTGAGCCATGTGCAGGGGGGGCTGGACTGTGGAGGCTCAGTCGTCATCGTCTAAGGACCGTCGTTGGTAAAGCCTCCAGCGGCAGAAGGTCACAGAAGGTCACAGAAGGTCACCGCAGACTGCTGGGCTGATGGAGGGATGTTGTGGAGGTAGAGCACACAGCTGAAGCTTCTATCCAACGCCGACAGACTGGTTCTTCTCATTCATCAACCATCATATCTTTCTGTCTCTCCATCATTAACTAACCCCCCCGCCCACAGCCTCCCTTTATACGGAGCAGTCTAACACGATCAGTCCCACCTTTTGAGAGTGTCTCAGTCTCCTCATCACGGCCCTGGATCACCACCTCCGGGACACGCGTCACTGTGCAGCTCATACAATGTTTGACGAGAAGCATGTTGAAGATACAAACCAGTAGGAATAAACTGTGCCAGGTGGTGACAAACAGGATTTACTTTAAGAGAAGTTGCTCCATCTTTGAATGAACTTTATTTGTAGGGTCTTTTTTATTTGTACTTCTTTTTTCCTGCACCTCAGAAATGTCTAAAAAGATGGACTCCCATCCAGTGAGTGTGTCTTTTTAAACCGTTTTCTGAGCCGCTCAGTGACTGAGATGTTACAGGAGATCAGCCGTAATCTCTCTGCTAGCCTCGCTCCATCCAAACTGAAAAATACGACTTCCAACGGCTCCGAAACATCAGAGCTCAAGTCTCTGTGGACGTTACCCAGGTTGGGACAGCAGACACTAACCCAGCTCTGTGTAAAGCCCCATATCTACCGGTGAAAGCAAGGTGCTTAATGTCCGACTGCTATCGGTGGTCTTTGGTTCCCAGGTGATGAAGATACAGGTGCACTTCACTTGGCCGTGCAGCATGTTGCATCGCAGCAGTAACAGACACGGACATACTGTAGCATCGCTTTTTAAGTTGATAAAGCAAACAGTTGTCAGGCAAATTAGTTTTAACGCCACTAATTTCTTTAACACATTAGAGGCTAAAGTGGCTTCACATTTGGTATTGATGTGACCGCAGCATTAAATCTGGATTGTTGCAGCTTTAAGGAATCGTTGGTGTCGGCTGTGTTGCTGGTTCACTTGGTGTTTTGTTTTCTCCGTTCAGGCCGGCTCGTACCTTCAGGTGTGTCACACGCTGCGGACGCACGTGTTGAGCACAAACTGGTCGTCGGGGTTTTTGAGTGCACTCTCCCAGTAAAATAGCAGCCAATAGCAGACAGCCACCTCTCCACCTGCTTTCACCTGTGGATTCCTCTACTATCATCTGTCCGTTACCTGCAGTATACTTGACTGATGTGGAGAGACAACGTAGTCCTGTTTATGAAGTATTACATATCGCCCAGTCATGAGACACCTCTGATCTGATGGAGGTCCTCTCTGAGCTGTTTGCACCTGTTCGGGTTGTGAAGGAGACTTTGAGTCACTAGAGAGAGAACCGCCGGGACCTTCTTGGTCATGAAACGTTTTCTAGATAATGAAGATGCTCTGTAGGAGCCTTTATAACACTGGGACCTACAGAAGAGGCTAGGATCAGACCTGGATCTATTGTGTTTTGGTCAGATTGAGGTCAGAACAGCTTCAGCAGCTTTAGTCTGAGAGCGAGCGTTCCAAGGACCTCCTGTCCATATTCCACGTCGGCTTAAATGTCGACCTTCATTCTCAACCTTGGAAAGGTTGACCTTGACATTACAAGCTCAACTCCAGGTTGACTTGACTTGCTTGTTCTAGAGCTTCTGGTCTTGGTAACTGCTGTTTCCCAGGTCACAAATGAAGCGTTGGTATCAGCAGTTCGTCTGACTGGACCTGAGGAAGTGACGTCTCTCTGAGCGCCGTCTTTCTTTTCCTTTCTCTGAGAACATCACCACCGATCTGCTGATAGAACAGCGAGGCTCCGCTCTCCACCACACGTCCTCCGCCTCCTCTTCATCATCATCCACAACTCTCCCTTCTCTATTTTCATTTTCTTCTCAAACATTCCCCCTCTTCTTCTTCTCCTCCTTCTCCTCCTCCTTGCCTGCACCTTAAACCCATCTATTCCTTTCAATTGAGAAACTATCATGAAAACCTTTATGGAGATTTTGTTGAGTTGTTTTTGTTTTTTTCACCTGTAAATAGTTGTACAAAAAGGAAATCCTGTCAGTTTGCTCGGAGGCATGGAGACTACAAATGTAACAAACTATAAAATGTTCAAAATAAAAGAGAAGATGGAAGATTAATAAAAGACATTTTGATAGGCAGACTTCTGAGAAAAAAAAAAGCGGTTGAGTGTAAAAATATTTAAGGCTGTATCATACGGAGAAAGAGCTTAATGTATTTGTTGTGAATATGAAAAACTGATATATTAAAGAAGTGCATGAAAACTGGCTTTAACGTGTCGTTTGTACGGCGGCGTTGTGGTGAGATGTTCCGTCCACACGGTGGCAGCATAAACCCACAAACATCTGCTGATGGTTCAACAACACAAACCTCATCAGCGCTCTGACGGCACGTTGAGAGCTCATTCCTGTATTTTAATGACAGAACACGCCTGTTATATCACAGTGGCCTGTTAACCCTCTGGGGGCTGAGACATGTTTTGCGTTTTTTGGTCCGCCTGGTCTCCTTTTGTAAAGTTTACTGTGGAATCTCAACACTTTAAAGCACAATCATGACCATTACATCAGGACAAACTGGGCTGTCAGAATATGTTGGCTGCAGTGATGTCACATGAAAGACAAGAGAAAATTAAATTGAATCTCAAACCACACAGAGAACAATAAGGAACGAAGGTTTGGGGTTTTTGAAAAATGCTCTCCTAAGTCTTGGGAATCGGAGAAAAAAAATCCTCATTCTAACACTTACAGAGAAGTCCTGGCGTGTTTCGGTCCATTTCTCTGCTAAATGTCAGCTCACAGAAGACTTTCAATGTTGGATTTATTACTTTTATGAAGTCTGAAAAAACACTGTTGTTCTGAGCTGGATTACAAACCATCTGAAAATAATACGATTGATCATTAGAAAACTACGGTACAGTGGTGACGGAGCAGCTGCAAGTTAAAGTTAGTCTCTACAGAGATGCTCTAAAAAGAGTATTAAAGTAGTCTAAAAGCGTCGACCTCAGGGGGTTAATATCATAAATATGTGGGTATGGGAGTTTACCTCGAATATACAGGGATCGAGACATAAATAAATAGAACAATAGTAATAGTTCAAGTAAAACCAACAACAATACTGTGTAATAAAAAGGATTAAAAACAAAAATACAGACGTTATCAGCAGTCCGAAACAAAACAGAACGGAGTCACTACATTGTCAGTGAAGAGAAATAAGATTAGATTGTATTTAAAAGATTTTAGAATCAATCAATCAAACTTTATTTCTATATCATGGAAAACTCCCTTTTTCACTGCTTGTGCACGCTCAGCTTCCACATTAGTCGAATTGTTCCGTTCCCAAGTTCACTCATGTCTTCGTCTACGTGACGTTGGTTTATGTTGATGCTACGAGAAGCGAGCCAATCACAAGGCCTCAAGCCCAAACACAGTCGACCTTCCCTTTACGAATACTAGTGGTTATATTTTGGAGAAAATGTCAAAGAGCGACCGTCTTTTTGGTCATTTTTGTAATTAATAGAAATTAATCTTTTAGCAATTTTCACAAATAGACTCAGATTTGTATTTTATGGTAGAATATTTGACCTGATAGAGGCACTAAAGGAAGAGTTCATGGGGTCACCAGAGACATTATGATTCATCCTTTAGGGACCACCGAGATCCACAGCAAGGTTCATGACAACACTGGTTTGTTGTGGACTAAAGGGATGGATGGAGGGATGGATGGAGGGATTGAGGGATGGATGGAGGGATGGATCAATCGACATCCACTAAAGGGCAAAAAGCTTGATCAAGCACAAACACTTATTCCTATGGTTATGAAGAGCTGGTCTCCATCTTATTGTCTGAAGGTTATTTCTCCACGGATGCTGCAGGAGTCACCAAGGAGCTGCAGTATAGAGCTCTCAGTGACTGTCATGCATGCACGCACACACACACACACACACACACACACATTGAATACATATCAAAGGACCTGGAAACGTAACTGAAAATGTGATCCAGGAGAAATTAATTTCACGTCAAGTCAAATTCATTCATCTGTATTAAAGACTTGTCAAACAGAAGTTATTACTGAGGAAAGAGAGTAAGTGAGTTCATCACACAGGAGATCACACACACACACACACACACACACACACACACACACACACGTAAAGGCAGTTTGACTGGCGTAGCAGATACGGCTCCGGTATATATAGATAAGACCGAGGCACACACCTACATCCCGCTATATGTTCTGTATGTTTGTAGACAGATGGAAGTGTAACGTCTGGGTTTATATGAAGGAGCAGAGTATCACACCGTGACTTGACTATCTCAATTCTCCAGACGTGTCTACACCTCTGAAATATGATAATGCACACCGTTAAAACATATTTACAACCCGTCATAAAAATCACAGAAGCTGCCGGTCTCTCCAACATCATATTTCCAATTTATCACCGCCGTGCCGACAATATGGACACCCTTTATTTATATATGACAGTATGTAATAGCTATTAGATGCTGATCCTCCCCACACAGTGTGGAACACCTGTCAGGGAGAATATGGGAGGAGGAAGGTGAATGAATCTCCCTAATCTACAGCCGAGGTGCCCTTGTACCGAGTAGTGAAGTCGGTGGAGCGGCTCACAGGCCAAACAGCCGACAGTACACGGCTGTGGAGGAAGAGGAGGCTGTAGGAATGTGAGGCAGGACAATAGAAGAGCTTCCTAGAGCATTCAGAGGATGGATGCATCAAACTAGAGACCTAGAGCATTCAGAGGATGGATGGATCAGACTCACTTACATTGAAAGCACATTATAAGGGATGTATTAATGGCCTCATGTATAAACATGACTATTGTTTTATATCCTTTAAGGGCGTGTTCATGGTGTTCATGTCCACTTGCTGCTTAGCGCTGTGGAAGAGGAAATCAAGCTCGTTCATGTGCACCCAGGTCCAACAGGGACTGAGATTGACGGCATATGCATGGTTTATAAATATCACAAAAAGGAAAGCATCGTGTCCACGTTCCCTCAGTCAGGCTGCGTCTTCACCTCCTCCATGCCTCTACTGTAAAAATGTCTTTTCTTTTGTCTTTCTCTTCCTGTTATTTCCTGCAGAAAACTCCACATCTCCCCTGAACAACTCTCTCTCTCTCTCTCTCTCTCTCTCTCTTTCCTTTCTGCACCTTTCCTTTAATGCACCGCCTATCCCCGCCCGTCCTTCATCAGCTATTCCGTCCACAGAGCGCGCTTTGTTGCTCCGGCCCTCAGGCGTCGCCTCTCCTGAGTGATTTATTGTCTTTGCAGGCTTCTTTGAATGCTCCCAGCTCCTCCATCTGCCCCCCCCCCCCATCCCTCTCCTGACAAGAGAGAGGAGGAAACTTCCACCACTGGGACATCACTGTATACCGTTCACCATTCAGCGGCCTCACAGCCACAGATCACTGTACAATGTGCTGGGCTGGCTGATGCTTGAAGGCTCTGTGCCATGTGCTCTGGCAGCAGGGATCACAGTCTGACAGATTTATGTTTTCGAACACTGACGGGAGTTTTCTACTAAAAGGTCTTTCTTCTTCTGACTCCTTGTGGTATGGCATGGTGGAAAACAGATTGTTGTCAATCAGGCAATGCTAAAAATCTCCTTTGAAAAACAAGTGAGATGAGGAGACTGAAGAGCAGCTTGGAGGAACAGAAACACTTAGCCTCTATCGTAAAGTCTATCATGCATGACTAAAGATTCAATGTAACCAGAAGTGCAGAGTAATGTGCACGTATCGGGGTAATGTATAGACAAACCCGTAAGGGACAGATATGAAAGGTATCTACAGAACAGTGTTGTACGAGTACATTAAGATCATAGGCTGTACGTATAAAGACGACGCAGTAACCGGGACGTCACCCACTGGGTTTGTGAACTACCGTTTTGAAGCCACAAGTTTGGCATTTTTAGCCGTCGCCATCGTGGTCTCTGGAGCCAGAAGGGGCGGTCGATGTTTGGACGAGTAGGTGGAGCTGCTGGGGAGCAACGAGGCCCGGCGGAGCCAGAAGGTACCGTTTGCTAACGTCAAACTGCTGCACCAGACTTCACTTAAAAAAGACAGTTTTTTATTTTCTGTCACCAGAGGATCTCCATCCATTCAGCCCCCCCACCTGCATGTTCATACACGTATTCCCAGAGCCGAGTTAAACTCCTTGGATGTGAGTTCTTTGTCACAGAGCGACTCCTGACGCAATTTACTGGCAATACTGATTCTTAACTGTCACTCAGCGTTCCGTTCAGTCAGACCTCATCTGCTACTCACAGAACAAATGAAATAGAATCAAAATCTGAGGAAACAAAAGTCAGTAGAAGGATTGTATGTGTGTGTGTAAGGTTCCCTGATGTGCAATGGGCCGGGTCTCGGGGGCAGCAGGCTAAGCAGGAGATTCCAGACGTTCCTCTCCTCAGCAACGTTTTCCAGCTCTTCCTGGGGACCCCGAGGCGTTGCCAGACCAGACCAGATATTTCAATCAGGAGAGACTCAACGTGTCGTAGTAAGGGGGAAGTGATGCCGTAGTTGGGTTAGGATTATTCCCCCCGGGTCTAGACACTGGTGATGGTGGTAGTGAAGGATTGATGCAGATCCGATGAATGAAGTGGAGCAGGATTACTCTGATGTGATGAATCTGGAGGTGATGGGGTGGTGGAGGATAGAGGAGCAGCACAGAGGAGAACAGTTTTAAACTTTTGACAGCAACGATGTGATTAGTTCAGGGAGATATGGCAAGCTGTGATTTGTCACTGAGAGAGAAACGCCCATAATCAGCTGACATAGTAATAGCCCATGAGAGAGCCAGAGATCAATGTGAATGAATGAGAGTGCACCCGTAGTCTTCCTGACTGAACTTCTGCATAAGCTTCATATAATCTCTCCAGCGTGTTCTGGGTCTACCCCGGGACCTCTTACCAGTTGGACGTGCCCGGAAAAAAACCTCCAAAAGGAGGCGTCCAGGAGGATCCTGATCAGATGTTGAACCAACTCAGCTGGTCCCTTTAGAGGTGAAGGAGCAGCGGCTCTACTCCGAGCTCCCTCCGGATGTCTGAGCTCGGTACAGTCCGGTACAGTCCTTTTTTTCCTCACTCATGAACGAGACCCTGAGATACTTGAACTCCCTTGCTTGAGGCAAAGACTCACTCCCGACCCGGAGGGACCAATCCACCGGTGTCCGGCAGTTCCAGGATGAAATAAACTATTTTTTGGCTTTATTTGTGTCAGTGAAGTGAAACATGGGGAGAGTAAAGGGTATGACATGCAACAAAGGTCCCTCAGAAGGGGGTCCAATGGCGCCCTGGATCCAGTATAATTCAACATCTACGCTTAATTCTAAGTACAGAGCTGGAGTCATGATGTGGTTCACCAGCTCAGCGAGCCTGACTCTGTCCTAAAGGTCAAAAATCCACTGACCAACAACTTGATTGTTTATGTGCACACCTGGCTTTCTTCATCCAAAACCCAAACATGTTTCTAACTTAAAGAAACGGTGGCATTAACTGACCTTTGCAGCAACAGTAGCCCCCGCTCTCCTCTCTCTCTCCCTCTCTATATCTATATACACATAGACTCAAGTTTTCTTAGGAGGACAAATCCCATTCTCCACCTTCATTCTGCTGCAGCTGATTTAACGGCAGTGCACACTCTCTTCTGTAATCACACGTGGCACAGATACAAAAAGCATGCAGGTATGAAAAGTGATGAGGGCTATTTATTCCTTTATCTTTGTGAGCAAGAGGTTCATCCTGTCAGGATGTTAATGCTCCTCTAACTGCCTGAGGAGGAAAGTGCTGATGTCAGACGGAGTGGGAGGTAAACACCGGCTATCTCCTCTCCGCTCCTCATTTCTTAATTACATTAACAATGGATGACACTAACATTAAGCTACTGCGCGCCGTTAACAATCCTTCATAACACTTATCTATCCAAACATTGCTTTATTTGTATTGTGTGCACACACTACAGACCCGATGTGTTAGTCGGGAGGCAGCTGTAGGCCCGATGTGTTAGTCGGGAGGCATAATGTAAACTTTCTGAGAACAGCTTCATCTCTCTAACCTCTGTTTGTCTCCCACAGCTGTGTCCCTCTCTCTCGTCCCACTGAGCAAAGACACGTCCAAAAGACATCAATTTAACGTCTCTGTCGACGTCCGAAGACGTCCACTGAGGAGCCAGAAGGACAGTTTTTGCAACGTCATTTTAACGTTCATCTATTGATGTCAACCTGAGTTGTACATCAACCAGACGTCCAAAAGTGGGTCTGGACTGACGGACGTTATCCAGACATGATCTGAACGTCTTCCTCTGTGTGTTTGTTTAATTCTCCTGTCTGTGTGTCTGTGTAGTCTGTCCTCTTCTAGGTCTCCACGGTGGTGGAGAGGAGGTCATGTTGCTCAGGTCCTATCTGCTTGGCGACACCTGAAGTTGTTCAACATCCTCCGTTTGGTGGCCTGCAGCTGTGCTACATGCAGGTGGGCATCGTGCCCATCGTCCACACGCAGTGAACGGGGACATTGTTGGTGAAACATTTAGAAACCTGCAGGAAAATACATTAAAGGTGTGGAGTGTGAAGTTAAGTAAAGAGCTTGTTTCCCACATGCTGATGTAGGAGCTGAACAGCCTCAGTTCTCTGCTTCTCATTCAGGAGGCGGCTGCTGGTTGAGATTCTGCTTTAAACCAGCTTTAAACCAGCACTAATACAGGCTTTGCCGTTCCCAGGTGTTAACACTGATCCTGCCCCACAGAGAGAGAGAGAGGGAGAGGATCGGGATGAAACGCGGCTGCAGGTTTTCCCACAAATGGCAGGAGATGAGATTAGAGTGGAATATCGGGGATGACGAAGGCGACGCTCAGATGTGATTGGATGGTACAGTGATTCTCAGAATACAGGATGCATGCAGAAAAACATGTCATATTGCCGTCAGTAACAGCCAGCACGCCTGAAGTACTCTTCTAAAAGTTTGATTATATCATTTTACAGTTGGATCATCATCGGTGACAGCTGTTATCATCTGTGATGTGAAGATGGTAGAGATGACACTAATGATCGCTGTTTGCTCGATGCTTTAAAGGGAATTCGCAGGCTTCTGAAGACCCTCAGCACTTTGCTGCAGCTTTTATGAAAGCATTATCTCCAAAGCCCTCTGCTCCTGTTTTTATAAAAATGGTAGCCATAGAAAGGAAGGTAAAGTATGAAGGCACTATCAGCTCCCTGCAGCTTTACAACACATTGTTCTCAGTGATTTCAGAATTCCTGCCTGCATATCATCATTAAGGATTTATTTTCATCCTATCTTGCATTCACATAATTTACTAAAAATCCGCTCCCTGTCATCAGAAAATCTCAAACCGTCGGACAACGTTTCAGCCGACTCGGTCCAACCTCTTCTTAACAAGGCTCATCCAGCTGTGTGGTCACATTCAGCACATGTGGACAATGTTGGCTACATTAAATACAGCAAATAAAACCTTGTGAGGACCGGCGTCATGGTCTGCTGTGCCAGAGGACATTGGACTTTTCCTTTTTGTTAAGATCTTGTGTTTGTCCTTTTAGTGGTATTAGTTCTGTTATTTAGTTTTTTGTTCTCAGTTTAGTTTTTGGTGTATTTAATTTGTCCTTTGTTTTCTTCCTCAAGTCTGGACTCTGGTTTTGTTTTGTCACTTCAGCTTTAGAGATTAAAAGATCGCTTTTTGTTAAATTCCGCTGCCTGCTTTGACTCGCTGCGTTTGGGTCCACCTTTAAACTAAAACCAGAAAACAACTGTTCTACAGTGCACTGCCAAAAATATCACTCCGTAGCTGCGGTTGCGTGCGCACTTTGTTTCATTTTGATTGAAATCATTTCAATTGAAGATTTTGGGTCAACTGTTTACACAGAATGTGATCTAATGCGGCCTGGTATTACATCTTGTTACGTTCCCCAAAAAAACTAAAACCTGAATGACTACTGCACACAGAAATAATAATAAAAAGAACTCCCCACAGTTACCCACTAAATCTACCAACAATGAGACAAAGAAGGTATCGGACCAATATGAGATGGAAGTTGGGAGTCACTGATGGGGGGGACAAAACAGAAGTAGAGGCTGGCTAAAGACGTGCACACTCAAAACACACCAAACCCAACGTAACCCCAGAGAGCCAACTGAAGGTGTTGACCCTCTGCAGACACACAACCAGCTGAGCAGCCAACCTGCTGATAGAGCCTCCCAGACAGGCTGGTTATCAGCAGCTGAGGGGATCACAGGCGATGAGCAAGGAGAGACAGAAACCTGCAGAACCAGATCTGACATGTCATGACGTAAACGTGTACAAAATAATGACACACAGACATCTAGAACATTTTATTTGACACAGTGATGCAGCCATAAACATTGAAAAGATGCTGCCCTGAGTTTCATTATTGCAATCTGAGTAAACATCATATAGCTTAACTTGCTTGCTTGATGCTGCCGTCTTTACTTTGGAAGTTTATTAAAGGCCTCTGAGCTTCAGCTGTCTGAGCTCCAGCTGCTAAAGAAAGCAAAAACCCAAATGTTGTGTGTTCACGCAAATTCCCCAGCGGTCGCCCTCAAATCCTCGTCTCTCCCCCTCAGAAATCAATACAGGCATTTGTTCTCAGATGTCTTCATCGTGACATGTCTTTGCATGCTTAATGAACTTTCCCTGTTCACTGTCCAAGGCTGTATTGATCTTGAAAATGGCCGGTATTCAGCAGAGATCTCTGCTCCGTCTGGGCACAGCTGAAGTAGAGAGAGAGCTCCATAGATCAAGCCGACAGACAGAGCGCATTATGCTGCTTTTTCTCTGAGCCGGACTGTTCCAGTCACTTTTCAGCTGCCGGCCATTTATCCGCTGTCTCCTGCAGACAGCTGGTTAAGAGAGGTGAAAAGAGGGGAAGCGCATTGAATCTTAATCTAATTAAATGCAGAGAGTCGACGAGGAAAGTCTCTTTTGGCTGCTGCGGACGTTAGCTGCAGATCTCTCTCCGCTGATACCGCTGGAATATGAGCTCCAAGGTCAGCAGTCGCAGCGCCACGCCTGGAGTTCCTCTTTCACCTCGTTCAACATCTCACACTCAGAATAACAAGAAAGAGTCCACACACACACACACACACACAGGTTTAACATTAGTCACATTCTGAATAGTTATCAGAATCGATGCTCCTTCATGTCTATGTAGAGCGAGCACAAGCGCCAGCTATAGGACGCTGACTTTAGTCGACTTAACGGACACAGGTGTCGCTGTTAACAAGACATTTCTGATTCTTCCATAGAAACCCTTTAAATGGCGTGTAAAGCCGCCTCACAATGTAAACTCCACGGCTAAAATGACACCGTAAGATGCGTTATCATGACACATGGAACGGCCTTAAAAGTGGCGTGCTATTTAAACGCCTTCCCGTGAGATCTCGTTTCCTTGGCGGAGGTAATAAGAAGAAATATGAGCAGATGGGGCCGTCATCTTTTTCTGGGAGATTATACCCGGTGGCAGACAGAATTACAGAGTGAAAGCACTGAGGCTGATGGGAACCGATCTAAACACCAGTGGTGTCATTATTCTATAGCCATTACACGCTGCTATCAACGTTTACTTCATAATGATAAGTTAGAGCAAGCACTTATCTGTTGCCACTTTAATATGATATACATAAAAGTAGAACCAACCTGTAAGATGGTCTCTAGTTACTTATCCATTTGTCCTGAGCTGTGAATAAAAGATATTCAGAGTAACAGGAAGTTCCACCGGGCGGATGGGAGGAGCAGTGCAGTATACAGTATGTGGCTGTGTTTCTATGGAAGAGGGTCATTACTGTGAGACTGTATTGCCTCTGCTCTGAACCGCCTGGGCCTGTTATCGGTTTGAGAGCTTGGAAAAGCAATTAATGACGGACTCCCAGGACGAGGAGGGTTTAGGGGGACCGAGCAAATTGATTATGTGCAAAATGTAATGTAGCTTAAACGATGAGTGTCTGGAGACCGGACGGACGGAGTGGAAGCAGAAGTCCACAGAAGCCCAGCAGCTCTAGAGTTGGGAATTAACACAGATTTGATTTTGTTGAGTCACACATGAGCTTAGTTCCATATTTATATATATATATATTTTACTGCTAAACTTCATTTCACGCCTGCTAGCTAACTGTGTGTGTGTTAACACTCTCTTTGAACGGGTCACCAAATGATAAAAAAGCACACTCTCAGGTCACACAACTCTTCCTCATCTGTCTGAAATCTGAAACCAGAGACCCAATCTGGAAGGACGGTTAAATGTGGCCCAAAAAGACCGCAGGATAATAAATCTAATCCCAAATGTTGCCGACCAAAACTCTACTAGAGAGACAACAACAACACTCTGCGATGGTTTATGAGTGTTAACGTGAACGCTAATCATCGGATTTGTACGATACTTAATGAGTAATTCAGTCATTTGAGTCAGAAATGTTAGATCATTTTGCAATTATATTACAAGAACACCAAACAAACTGTGAAAATCACTTCTTTATGGAGCCGAC
>CAKAOH010004588.1:0-19131 GCA_916701665.1 Sebastiscus tertius
GTATAAATTCTTATTATTATTAACAGCAAGCAGCTGCTGAGAGGCTGTGTGGACTTCACAGCACGTCTGTGTATAATATCCACAATATGCAAATGTCGGATGTGATAGGACGGATACACGAACAAAAACCACAAAGAAGACATATTTCTTGGGGATAAAATAGTTATGCATATATTATACATTTAACTCAAGACTGTGAAATTCTTTAAAATGGTGTATTTGAGATTTTTTTTTCAGCCAAACAAAGTCTCAAACATGAGGAGAACAAGAGGGACATTATTGTCTGTCTATATTGACATTATTGCTGGTTCAGATATGAACACTAAGGTTTTAGATTCCTGTTAACTCACATCTTTACACACCTGAATTGACAGTTTTCAAATTTCCCAACTGATTCATTTCACAGTGTTGGCCTCCAGAAACTCATGACCTTCTTTCTTTTTACTGAAACCTTCCACCACTGTCTGTCTGTCTGTCTGTTTTTCTGCCTCTGTGTCCGCAGGTCCTCTCTGAGGTGTGAAAAGCTATTTCAGTATTTCAGAAGGCGGGGAAGGAAAAGGGCAGAGCAGCTGTTTCAAGACTACACACTGACATTTACCAGCTTCTCTTTCTTTCACTATCTGTCTCAATTTCAAGATTCTTCATCGTCACCACTTTTAAACCCGTGCTGATGCTGCCACAGTAGTTTAGTACCCACAACATGCTGCTTCCTGTTATCATTGTGTTATATTTCCTCATGTAGAAGTTTACATTTGATGTCTAAGGTGATGTATGCAGCTGTGCAGCTACAGCTCCCACCTATATTTCATTAAATCTTGTGTTTCCTACCGGAGAAGAAGCTCTTGGTGCGGAGGAAGCTGACGCTGAGCCTCAGGATAGACAGTTTGTCCAGGCTGGAGATGACGTCTTCAGGGAAGGGTAGCAGGCTGGCGAGCCGGTCCAGCTCTGAGTTCAGGCGGTCACGGTGGCGTTTGGACGGGTTGGACTTGGCGCCTTCAGTTGGGGTCGGTTTGACTCTGGACGTAAAGAGACCGTGATATTTTACATGTTTCTCATTATCAAGTGAATAATTATCACAAATAGGGTTATAACTGACATATGGAGCAAATACTGATGTTATATTGCCATTGAAAACAGATCTATACAATCTAGATCCCAACGCTTCCAAAGAAACCAAAAGTGTGAGGCTGATTTTGGGGATGATCTGGGAGTTGTATATTTTCCACTAAAATAAGATTATTAATATATTCATGACTTTCATAATACTTGTTTTTTAGTGTAGTGCTAATTAGCATTATTGTCCAATATTGGATATGGGTATGGATATGCATGTATGTTTATTTACATGTTTATGTTTATTAAAATGACAATAATACTATTATTAACTTTCATTTGATTTGATTAATACATTCAAATTGAATTAATAGTGTTAAAATCAAGCTATTTTCTTATATATAGACCTTCCATATGAATGTTGCTCAATAGATTGTCTCCAATAACTGTAATAAGTGATTGTCTTGAATGACCAGAGTCAATGTCATTAAGTTAGTTGATGAAAACAACTTTATTATAATTAATAAACCACTAACTCACCCCTTCTGCGCCGGTTTTCTTCTCTTCCGTCCAGCATACATGTTGTTGTTGTTTTTGATTTATTCACAGTGAAGCTGGAGGAAATCCATAAACTTATAATAGACGAGCTCCAGACAGTAGAATCCAGTAGAGACCAGTAGCACCCGCAGGGATCAGAAGCATCTGCTTTCATTAACTGACAGACAGGAAACTGCTTTAAGCTAACATATCAATTTAAATATCCCCAACCGTTACCTTAAGTCGAGATATTACGAGAATAAAGTCATAACTTTCCGAGAAAAAAGTCGTAATATTACGAGAATAAAGTCGTAACTTTACGAGAAAAAAGTCACAATATTACGAGAATAAAGTCATAAAATAATAATAAAATAAATAATAAATAAATAAAAACAAAATAATAAATAATATAGATAAAAATAGATAAAACTGACGCCTTTACTAAAGATAAACAATGTCAGTGTGTGTGAACTCACTGTGAAACAGACGCACTATGAACTCACTGTGAAACAGACGCACTGGAGCTCTCAGGACCATCACAGGAGGACTAGCGCTCCGGTTATCCGTCCATGTTGCTCCACCGGGGCGTCAAATTCCGCGGATGTTCCGCAATAGAAAACAACCAGATGAACTTCACATCCTGAGGACGAAGTTCAGCTCCAAAAACCGTTCAAATTAACCCATTAAAGTGAAATGTTCTCCCTCCTCGTCCTCTCCTCCCGGAGCTCTCTGCTGCTGCTGCTCTCCTCTCTCTCTCCTCTCTCTCGGACCAGCTGCGCGCAACCCGGGCACTGATTTGACGTCGGGAGCGCGCAGCAGGTCAAAGGTCACGTCAGGAAAAAAAACACACATTTATTTCAGATAAAAGTTTACATTTTTTAGTAATAAAATACTTCTTGGTGTATTGGATGCATGCAAAAATATGACTTAAGATAATTTTATAAGTAAAAATTATGACTTAAGATGATTTTTATAGGTACAAAATATGACAGGATAATTTTATAAGTAAAAAATATGACTTAAGATCATTTTATAAGTAAAAAGTATGACTTTAGATAATTTTATAAGTAAGAAATATGACTTTAAATCATTTTATAAGTAAGAAATATGACTTTAAATCATTTTATAAGTAAAAAATAAAACACAAACTACAAGTAAACTAGCTACAGCCTCAGTTAAATCTAAATAATATCATCCAGATAATGAGTTGTCACGCCCTCTTGTGGCCACGGTTGGTAACTACAACTGAATTAATATCAAGTTAACTTCCTGTTCCAAAATAAAACTTTTATAAAAGATTGGAGTGATTATATTTGTACAGAATCATTATGAAGGACTTTTTATATATCAGTAATACTGTATTAATATTTTAATAAACACCTAGATTGGGTGTCATTTTGTATAAAAGCCCCCATAATGATTTATACAGCAGTTCAGGGCAAATTAATGTATTTCCTCACTGTACTTTTATTTAAAGCGACATAATGCAACTTTTGAAATAAAAAAAATAAAAAATGAAAAGTTGGATTAATAAAAACATAAAATGCAAATATTAAACTTTTAAGACACAACTAAAGATATTATACAGCTTATAAAATGCAGTATGTTTAATTTCTATAGACGAACCAATAGTATATAAAGGAGTTCAATTTGTAATGCAGCGCGTCAAAGTAAGACAATATAAGACCCCAATATAAGATCCCTTCTGATTTGGTCCTGCCATGAAAACCATTATAGGCTCAACTGGGAGCAGATCGTCAAACGGGGTCATGTAGACTTACACTACCATCTAGTGAACAATGGAGACCATCACATTGATCAAAACTACAAAAATAATGTGGAATAAATAAAAAAAGATGTATCAAAAATTCAAATCCATTTGAATGGTTTAGAAAATGAAGTTCAATGTCAATTGTCCTTATATTATCCCCAATATTTAAATTAGATGTTTTTAATTTTGGACTCAAATAGACCCCAGAAAGGATTTAAAACAAAAACAGATGCATGATTTTCTCTTTATCTCCAATTAGAGTCGAGCTTACCAATTTGTTTTACCTAAATTTTTTCATTAAACTCTCATTTAGAGAGTAAGAAAAAATACCCACTAACTTTTCTCTTCTCACCATATCATTTCCTAACTCTTTCACATGTTTCCAGCATTCTTTAGTTCAAATATTACAATAAAACACATTTATTCAGAGCCCAGAGGACATGTATGTGTGATCAGATCACCTTTAATATGGTGAGCATGAAAAGATTTACTCAGACACTCAATACACTGGTAGAGGCAAGATATTTAAGGCAAATCCACAAGATATAATATGTTGAAAAGTTACAAAAAAACATCATAACAAGAGGTTAACATATGAATATGCTGTGCAGAGAATGTACATGATGAAGGCGTGAGTCAGGAAAAGTCAATACGACATTAAAATACACAATATAGGACAATACATATTTGAAAAAAAAAGACAAATATATATATTTATATACAGGTACACAAAGATACTGCAATGTGGAGCCTTGGCCTCCTGGGGGTTTAAAGTAGAATAAGTACAAAGGCCTTTTTATTTCATCTAGAAGCAAGCAATATTTGATATTTCTATATGAATACTTGGTGATTGAATTGAAAGCACTCAGGATTTTAAAGAGGTCACACACCTCTGGAACAAGCGCTTCATTTTGTACTGAGTCTTATGAATAATTCAGCCTGTTGAATATCATCCATCTGTGATGACTTTTGGTTTCGTTTTGGTGAATCTGCTGTCGAGACGCACGCAGTGATTCTGTTTTAGCACCTGAAAGCACCGCCGAGTGATCCAACGTGTCTCAAAAACATCAACCGGGACCAACATGGGGAGAAATCTGCAGGTCTTTGTTACAATTCACTGTTTTGTTTTGCTCCGGCTCAATTTACATAGACCTCTAATATGCAAAGATCCAGACTGAAGCGCTTCATTCTTATCTTTAAAAACTAAATGAATGTAGATTTCCTCACAGTAATAAAGAACATTTGGTGAATAAACTGCACGCTTGTAAAGGGAAACATCATTTTACATCTACTTCTGTGTAGATGTTCCATTTTCTCTCATTGCTTCTTATATAATCTGAGAAAAATGACTTCCTTTTGATGAAAATCTGCTTCTGTTTGACGGCGTTAATACGTCTAAAGTAGATGTTTTTATGATGCACTCTTAATGACATTTAGAGCCTAAAATTAAGAGTTTTGCACATTATGTTATGAAAATTTGGCCAAAGCAATCACAACAAACTGTAACTCAACCTGCATCCTTTCCTACTGCATTACCCAGAATGCCTTTCAACAACTATACTATGCATCACTTCCTGTTTTTGTAAACAGTACTAAAACAGAGTACTATGATGATCATTGTGTAGTACAAAGTGAAGTACTGTAGTACGGGTTTGAGACTTGTAACTAGTGTTCATGTCAAGTCATTAATTTCTCACTAATACAGAATTCATAGACTATATAGATAATATATAATCCAGTGAAAAACAAATTTAATTTTAAAAAGCTGCTGTTCTGTGATTTATTTTTTCCATTAATTGATTAATAATTGTCTATAAAACGTCATGAAATAGTGAAAACATGCTGGTTGCAACTAGAGATCATTTCTTTTATTAGAATCTTATACAATGTCCATATTTGTTTTCCTTTTGATGCATTATTTAGAAGCTGTCAGAAGAATCAATGTATCCCAGTTTTAAGTGTGACTTCGGCGTGTTGGCGTGAACGCTGCTTAAATGAATGCAGGATATTTCTCAATTTTTCAATATCAAACATTTTTCACATTCAGTAAAAGCTCAACTACAATCACTCTGGTCTGGTTTCTGTGCAGGAATCCTGAAAGCGTCCACAGACAGCCGATGTGTCTTTTCCCTTTGGTATCCTGGAGAATAAAGCATCACAGACGGCTTCACTGACTCTCTTTTGGTATTTAACTCATTTCATGGATTTCATGGCTCAGTACTGGATGAAGCACTTTGAGGCTTCCTCATGCTGTTTCTTTTCAATCGAAGTGCTGAATTGTGTTGTTTTAAAAAAAAAATAAACAGACAATCAAAAAGAGGTCAATTAAAAGGCACTTGTGAAGTGTTCATTTTTTCCATTTCTTTTCCTCATTTAAAATATACAATAGCTGCCTTTAACCGTTTTACTTCTGTGTTTTCGCTGCCCGGGAGATCGTTGATACTCCCGGTCCGAGCAAGAACGTCGATAAATTAACCACAAAGACAGAAAGAGGGAAGAGGAAGAGGACGGAGGACAGTAGAGACTGATTAACATCCTGGTCTTTAGGTTCAGGTTCAGGTTCAGGTTCAGGTCTAAAAAGACAATCTTAAGGCAGTGAGTGAGTCTGCTTCGCTTCGACTCTCAGTCGGAGCCTATTTATATAAAAAAAAAGTAATTTAATTTATATTCAAATAATACATTATAATGAGTTTATGATCCAATATCTATAAAATGCAGAGAACTAACACCATCTTCAGTTTGTTAAGGAATCTCTTGTTGTAGTAATAAAGCTCTTATCAGATTTATTTTCTCTTCTTTACTCTGCTTTGGCACAAATTGGCTCTGTGGCGTTAAGGCAAGGGAGAGTTTGGTTTGTATCAAATAGCAAAATTCCACTACACCTTTTTTTTTTGCAAATATTCCCGTTGGAAATGTTTTAAAATGTCAACAGTTGTGTCAGTTTAAGGCACCGTCTGTAGTTTCTCTTTCTCCCTACAACAGGAAAACAACAACACAGGAATATTAGAGTTCAGAAGAAGTGGCTCAGTGATAAAAGCTTTGACTGAATGCTTTTCAAATACATAAAAGAGGCACTAACAAGCAGCTGTTTTCACTGACTCATCTCTGTTGGGAGGATGATGATGATGTTGTTGTGCGTTTTATTTTTAATACCCTGTCTGCAAAGCAAGTCTCCCTCACCGGGACAGCAAAGAGTTGAAATGAACGTGATCAAGACGCGTTTTCAAAAGGACAAAAACAGCAGCAACAACAAAAAGTAGATATATTTCATCCTTCTGAGCGCTCAAAGTAGAAAAGAGATTTTTGTTTGTGCGTCAGAGACGGCAGAGGATTATTTATCTTTCAATCAGGTCTCATCCGCTCTGTGGGAGACGGGAGAAGGTCCACCGAACCACCCACGTAGTCCTCGTCCTTCAAGTGCTTTCTCTGGTTTCTAACACTAATGGAGGTCAAATATTTCACTTTATAAGCACCGAGAAATCAGTCCAGGAGATTAAATGATGCATTTCTTCTGATAACAATGACAGCATAGATGGAGTTTGGCGGTTTAAAACGATGAGCTCGGCTGCTTTAACTACTCCACAGCACGCTCACATCCACTCGGTACGTTATCGTTAGTTCTTCACTGTCCTCCAGGCTCATCAAATCAAACATGCTGTTCATGTTTTCAGACTGAGTAATTTTCACATTCACACAGACGAATGCTTTCTGCCAACGATCCAAACAAACGGTTGGTTGCAGTGGTTGTTTTCTGCTCTCTGGCCCTGTGCACATCTGGTAGTAACACGTGTCCTCACTGATCCCATCACAAGTGGACAGCTCTAAGTACAGGTGTGAAATCTACAGACTATCAGACAAGGAACAGGAAGTACATTATTATCATACTGTTAAAACAATTTGGGTTAACTTTATCAGCCCTAATTTAGATGTTAATAAAATGTACCTGACATTACTACAGACATTCCTGTAATGTTACGTCACACCGTCTGCTGTATTAGCCGTGTGTTTACTATGTGTTTATTTGCCTGTAGAGCGGAGAAGTGAGATCTGACCACAAGTGGTCGTTGGAGACGAGACGCATGTTAATGCCAGGTATGAGCAGGGCCTCTGACCACAGGGGGGCAGTAAGGAGCCCACTGCAATGAGCAGAAGAAGACACTCGTAGGTGTGGGTTTTACAAGAGAAAAGGCGTCAGGATGAGGACTCGGGAGTTGATCTGGTTAACTATCCCTCCTCCGATTCATACAGAGCAGCTGACGATGAGCGACGATGACTTTCATCCATCAACGTGGTAGAAAACCCAGAATGTTCTCGTGTTCAAATTCCTCCAACTTGATCTGATTTTGCACAGAACACATCAGTGATTCAGGTCATCCTTGTTTTGGTATAATCCAACCAGCTCCAAAGAGGGAATTCCTTCTGTCTTCTTTGACAAAGACAGATTTCCTTTTTTTCTTCAGCCATCCTGAACCAAACACTTTCATTACGCTTTCCTAAAAAGAAGAAGAAAGAGGAAGGAGAGGCGTCCTGTTGTGTCTCCTCGTCCTCCTCGGGCACATTTCTGTTCTTCAGTCTGATCCACTTTCATGTTTAGAGACAGGAGTCTTTTTGCTTCGTTTAAAACTGCCGTTTTAGTCCGAGTTGGGATCCTCTGCCGTCCACAAGTCACAGCGGCTGCTTCCTATTTGTTCTCTGAGTAGTATGCGTTCCCGTTGGGCAGCGAGGAGAAGGGGAAACCTCCGTTCCCCACGACTGGATGGCTGTTGATCTGTGAAATGACAAAAGACGTACATAGAATCACAAATACCAGAGATTCATTTAAAGTCTCTTACTTTAGTACAGTTTTGAGGTACTTTCTATTTCTACTGCACCACTTTTTGGAGGCAAATATTGTACTTTATACTGCACTAAATTCATTTTGACAGCTTTAGTTACATTGCAGATTCAGATTATTAAAACAATAAATGTTGATGTATTAATATGGATTAAACTACCCAGCAGTATATTAAGTCATTGTATTCTTAAGTGCATTTGAATGTTAATACTTTAACTTCAGTAATGTTTGAATGCAGAACTTTTACTTGTAACAGTTTAAAGTTTCTACACTGAAGATCGGAGTATTTCTTCCACCACTGTTCATATGTACAATGTATGCGGAAAGTTTTTTTTGTTGTAATGCAGCTTAATTACAGATTGATTTGATGTATCCTAGTTGTTCCTTCATTTGTACTTGGCACTTCTCTTTATTTAATTTTTTATTCTATTTAGAATGTAAATATCATTTATTTTACTATACATTATATTTATTTCAATATGTACATTGTTTGCCTTCACAGTAAGAAAATACATCAAACAAAGATGGATGGTTGAGCTGCAACATTCAAAATCATCTAATTGGTCCTTTAAGTTCAAACTTGTAGAAATAGGAATGCAGAGTCCGGCTTACCTGTGTCTGCTCACTGAAGTTTAGGTACGGCTGTTGTTGCATCAGCATGCCGTCCGGGTCGAGACCTGCCGTCATTTGGCAGGACAGCGCCGCCTCATCGGGATTCGGGATCGCCGTCATCCCCGGCACGGAGCCGCCTCCGGGGAGACCCTGATAGAAGCAGGAAGGCTTGGAGGGAATCTGGCTGCTGGCGGGGTTCAGTCTCTGGCAGGAGGGCACCTGACTGAGGTGCACCCCGTTTACAGGCACAGAGGTGGGGGCGTTTCTGTACATACAGCTGCTAGAAGGTGCAAGAGGTGGCGGCTCCATGACCTGCTGAACAGGAAACGGTACGTTTGAAGTCTCTGGAGTCCTGAACATCGGCCTGCCGTTGACAGCGTTCTGGGCCGCGACGGCATCGGGAAGAGGATTCCTCTGATATCCTGGCATTTGGTTGAGGCAGGCGCCCATTTGTTGGTGTCCACTTGAGATGAGCTGCTGCTCCGGCGGCCAAGGCTGTCTCTGATTCTCATTGTTCTGTGTATTAAGTGCAAAGTGTCCCTGTAAGCAGCTCGACGAGGAAGGATCTGCAGTAAAACCGGGCTGGTTTGAAATATTCTGGGTGTACGTTTCTACAAAGTTGTTGGCTTGGTTTGAGTTGGGGACGGAGGCGTTCCACTGGTTTCCCTGAAAGTTGAACACGGGATTTAACTGTCTTTTTGCGCTTTGGTCCTGGAGGCCGATTGGTAGACTGGGCGTCCTCATCTGAAGGTGGTTCTGCATTGGTTGAGCCATTTGGTTGGGGTGAATCTGATTGGTTGAAGTTTGCCTGAGCGAGAATGCTCCGCGGTTGTTGTCCTTGGCAGCGACCTGCAAGGATCTCAGTTGGTTCTGCGTCTGAGCCGCCATGGGGGGGATGAAGGTCACTGGAGCACCAGTGTTGCCTGTGGTTCCCAGTTGAAGACCAACAGAAATGGGGAGCGTTTGCTGTGAGGCGATCTGCTGAAGGGTTGGACCGTTTAAACCAGAACTCAACTGAGGAAGATCCATGTGGGTCAGCTTCATGATCCCCAGGCCTGGAGTCGGCTGTCCGGTTACCATCTGCCCGCCGTTTGGTATCAGCTGGTTTTGGGGCTCCAGAGGCCAGCCGAAGTTCTGCTCCCCACCCCGGTCAGGAATCTGGTTCGGGAGGTCCAAAGTGGAAAGGCACGTTGGTATGTCATCCAGCTGATCTGGCAGCTTGAGGCCGCCCTCCAATTGGAGCTGCTCCTCTACGTATGACAGGATGTCGTTGCTGAGGATGTCTTCCAGGTCTTCGTTCATCTCGCAGCTGTTGTTGCTCATCTTCAGCAAGGTGCTCTCCCAGCTCTTGAGCTCTTCAGGCCCCACATGCAGGGTGTCGCCGAGGTCGTTCTCCCCGAGGATCTGCTGCAGGGTCTCCATCATGTCCTGAACTGTGGCCTCGGACTTCACCAGGCTCCCCACAACAGGTTTGGGTGTGGTGAGCTCCCAGATATCTCCAGGAATGTTGACTGTGGGGTGGGTGTCCTTGAAGGCGGCATCGTTGAGAGAGCTGAGGGAGTTGGTGTTGTTGTGTTCACAGTAGATAGACTGGTCCTGACTTAGCATGCAGCCCAGTATGGATTCGCGGCTGACGGTGTACTCGTCTAGCTTCTTCTTGTTGGGGACGGAGCAGGGGTCGAGGACTTCGACGGTTGGAGTGACATCGTAAAGCATCGCCTCCCCAGTGGCAAAGTTGAACGGCAACTGCAGCCGACGGAGGCGCAGCTGCTCTTCCCCTTCTTCATTTCTGTAGCAAACAAAAACAAGACTGGATTGCTGCTCCGACTAAACCATTACAAAGAAACACTCCCAGCTCTTTGGCTGTGAACTCACGTCAAAGCTCTCTGCCGGGCCACGATAAAGTCCGGTTTCCCTGTTTTAAACACCAGCCTGGCGTTGGCCTGGACCCAGACCCACATCCCAGTTTTGGCCAGAAGCCTGAAGACGCTGAAGCCGCTTTCTCCGGTTTTCATCACTGGATACGACACAGAAAGAGCCAGACATCCATCAATATATCCATTCATACATCAACCTATAATAGACCTGCTAACATTTCTGTATCACTTCCAAAAATAACATCCTGTAATCGCTCATTTGAACCCCAAATGTCAAAATTCTAATCTGAAACAGAGAAAAAAACAAATTTACACATTTGAGAAGCTATAATGAGCAAATATTTGGGCGGTGACTTACTTCTTAAGTGGTTGTCGGCGCAGTACATCATGTCTGCAGCGTGGATGAAGTTGTAGCCTGAACCTTTCATACAGAGCTCCACTTCAGTGTAACCCAGAACCACCTTCCCTCTGTAGAGGAGAGATAAAAAACACTTTAATGTTTGAATTAAAGGTCAAAGGTCACTCTTGTAGCCTGTTTTTGTATGTTGGTTGTCTGACTACCTGATTAAATGAATCTTCATACATACATTCTTAGTGTTTTTATGGTTTTCTTGCTTTAGAGAAGCAGACAATTACAGAACTCAATCTGTTTTGTTTGCATTATAATCCTCAAGTGTTTTCTGTTTGTCAGAACACAATATGAATATGGAACCAGCTTCTATACACTTTGTGCTCAATATGAGTTATTGTGATCTTAATAAACAAGCCGTGTGTGACCGTCTACCTGGTGTCAATGCCCATGGGAGTGAAGTCCAGCTTGTGTTTGGTCTGGAAGATGAGCGTCTTGGTGCGGATCTCCAGGATGGACGGCGGCTGCATCTGCGTGGCGATGCAGAACAGAGCGAGCTGCGGGGGAACCAGCGTCCCGTCCTCCGACACCCGGTTCTGACCGTGGAGGAACTTCAGGCGGCCGCGGAAGTTCAGGGCCTGGAGACAAACACGCAACCATCTCTGACCTCAAGTTTCAAACATCTGGTTCAGCAGGATAAGTGTCATTTTAAAAGCTTATTTATTATTGAGTGTAATTCATCTTTTAAAACACAGACAATCTTCGCTGGCATGTATTTTACCAGGAAGCCGGAGGAGTTGTCGAGCAGGCAGCGGAAGCGGCAGCAGAAGTTTCTCTCCAGGAAGGAGGAGTTCTCTGGAGGGATGGCCTGCGGGTCGTATGTCATCACGTTGTTGCTGACCTCCGCCGAGCTCTGCTCACCTGAAGCAGAGACGAAATATTGACCATCTAGTTCCATCTAATGTTGATAATCAGTGCTGTGATCATCAGAAGTTATCATTTATATTTAGAAATATATTCTCAAAATATTACTGAAGCAAGCAAACCATCTCTGACCTCAAGTTTCAAACATCTGGTTCAGCAGGATAAGTGTCATTTTAAAAGCTTATTTATTATTGAGTGTAATTCATCTTTTAAAACACAGACAATCTTCGCTGGCATGTATTTTACCAGGAAGCCGGAGGAGTTGTCGAGCAGGCAGCGGAAGCGGCAGCAGAAGTTTCTCTCCAGGAAGGAGGAGTTCTCTGGAGGGATGGCCTGCGGGTCGTATGTCATCACGTTGTTGCTGACCTCCGCCGAGCTCTGCTCACCTGAAGCAGAGACGAAATATTGACCATCTAGTTCCATCTAATGTTGATAATCAGTGCTGTGATCATCAGAAGTTATCATTTATATTTAGAAATATATTCTCAAAATATTACTGAAGCAAGCAACAAGAAAATATGGTAATATGGTAGAATAAGGACAAATAAAATAAATAAACACAAAAATCAATGCAGGAACTGTATGTATAATGGACAGACTGGATATTTCCTATTGGGAACTAGAAGAAACCCCTTGATTATTTGATTTATTATATTGCTCCTCTTTGCCTTTGCTGTTCACGGTGTTGCTCAGGTGTAACACACATTCAGATATTGCAGTGTACATAATGAGCAGACGTACTGGGACTCGCTGCGCTGCCGTCTTGCTGGTTGGTATTCGGGTTGAGAGCGAAGTGAAGCTGCCGTCTGAAGATAGCTCGGTCGTCTGTGTGGATCAACTCAAACACGCTCTGATGGACGACATCCGACTGAAAAGAGAGAAATAAATCAACATTTCTTTGTTGTATGAATTCAAATAGCAATTTACTGCAATCCGGCAGTAACATCAGTGTTCTTAACTGTAAAAAACAAAGTGCTGCGTATGCATTTCCAAACAACTTCTCTCACGATCAAATGTTCAGACCTCCTTTGTCTACAACAAGATTCATAAAACATTGACTACGTAGTACTCTAAACATCTGAATAAATACTAATTCAATAATACCTTTTGAGACTAAGTTAACAAACAAACTTCATGTTTTGTTCTGCTTCAGAATATACTTCGTGGAGACATTTAAAGGAACATTAACTCTCTTAGTGAATCGACCGACCTCAGTGGCCAGAGGAAGAACACCGGCTCTCAACTGTGACATGAAGGATTTAATCAAATAAATCAAATATCAAATAGAATAACATCAGCAGCAGTAGTAGAAGTACAAGCATTAGGCACTATTTCTGTTTCTGTAGTGGTTAAAAAAAAACCTTCTAGTGCTCACAAATCCTGACTTCAGGGTGTCTTTGAACTCAACAAAGCCTGCTGAGCAGTTTGAAGCCATTTTTCAGCATCGCTGACAAAGGAGGGTTTTGTTTGAGTAAGAGAAAGAAAGCCGAGAGGTGTGGTTCGCTCAGCACCTCGCTCCTTTAGCACAACGGCGTCTCTGTGTTTGCAGCCTTAAGTCGGTCGGTGGCATTCATCCACTCCGCTCAGAGTGTCAGGGCCGACAGCGTTCTTCACACCGTGTGTGTGTTAACACTTGCATCATCGCTCTTGAACGCAGCTGGCCAGTACAAACACTAGAAGAGCTGCAGCTCGCCAACAAAACTTCTTCCTCTGGATCTATTATCCAATACTTGTTATCATCTTACTCTCATGCACACACAACCAACAACACACTATGTGAAAGGAGGTCTAGCACTACTACTACTGCTGCTGGATGTTACAAACCTAAATACTACATGTACTATTACTACTACTACGTACTTATTAAGATATATAAGATGTCACATGTCTGCTCTTTAATGTGCAAAGCTGCTCTACAAATAAGGTTTATCATGGTAATGAATAGTCAGATTGTGTTGTAGAAAAGCTGTGGTGTGTAAATGTGTGTATATACAGTAAGTGTGTGTGCGTGTGTGTGTATATGTGTGTGTTGTTGTTGTGCACTCTCCCCAGGCAACATTTTCTTTTTTTTATCCCAGACTGCAGATATCTTTAACCCGGTTCAAACGGATGTATTTACAAGTCAAGAGTTCACAGCAGTTCAGTTCAGCGCACGCACGCATGCACGCATGCACGCACACACACACACGCACGCCACACACACACACACACACACACACACACACACACAATTAAATAGTTTTTTCTTCCTGATAAATATCATCATTTCTTCAGAAGAATCAATAAAGTTCAACATCTTGCAGCAAGCAATGAAAACTAACGGTAGCATATGTGAGCATATTGATTAAGAATTGATGGGAATAAAATGCCTGAGGAGCTCAGACTGACTATTATCTTTAAGATTTGAATACCTGAGATCTCATTTTTATGCACTGTATGTCTCAGATTGTTATGTTAAGACTGTTCAAAGATATTTTTTGGACTTTTGACATTTTATTTTGTTTTTTTTACCCTTTTTTTGGCGTAAAGTACTTTCTAACGTTGGTTCTGAGGACAATGTAAGTGACCTTCGGTATTATTCTACTATTATTGATTACCAGCTCATGCATCATGTTTTACCTGGTGGAAGCCAAGGAAGTCCTGGATGGTGGGGGATGTGTAGAAGACGTAGCCTTCAGCCGTCACCACCATAACAAAGCCGTTCAGCGCCTGGAGACCAAAATAAAAAAAAGGTTATTCCTGTTGCTTTTTGTCTAAAACACTAAACAATGAACTTCTCTGAAGTGTTACCTGAAGCAGCAGGTCTCCTTCAGTGAAGCTGACTCCGTCGATGGAGGTCACCGGGGTGGAGGAGTCCACGGAGGACGAGGAGGCGGAGGTCGTAGAGGACGGCGTCAGTGCGTTCTGGACGTTTCCTCCGAACATGAGGCTCCGCTCGCCGGTCCAGCTGGAGCCGTTGTGGCCTTTCTTCATGCTGGCTGGAGGTGAAGAAGATTCAAATAAATGTCCGTTTTTTTATACACAGAAGAAGAAATAAAGTAGGAGGACTTCATGTATATTTTAAGTGTGAGATGAAACTAATTAGCTGCATGTTGGACTAAAATGAGGCATCCCATTGCTTACTTAAACTGACATTTTTTTGATTTGTGATTGTTCATTTCATTTCACCTTTTTGAACTCACAGATTTCTGAGAAAAACATAGAAGAAGAAGCCCAGACAGGAAGTGAAAGTGAACTCTGCCTTTGCTCCACCCAGTGTACAAAACTCTGCAGCACAACGGCTGATTGTGTTTACAAAAACACTTTCTCAATAAAAAAGATGTGGTGAAATGAGAACAGAAAGAGGAACATCTCTGTCTCTTTCTATCAGGGTGGAGCTGCCTGATGTTTCCTGTCGTCTTACAACACTGTCACTCAACTCTTCCTCCTCTTCCTCTTCCTCCTCTGGCACTTATCAAGCAGTTCTTATCAGCAGCAGAAAAACAAGAGGAAAATAACCTTAAATATCCTCTCGGAGAGGAAGCAGGTGGAGGAAACTAGTAAAGAAATGATGATGGATGGAGTGATGGAGGAGGGACAGAAAGACACAGTCCAGTTTGATTTATGGAGCCTACTGTAATTATTGGCACAAAAGTGATCAATATATATGCGTTTTATAAAAATAATTGCGAGTCTAGCTTGTCTGAAGCTTGTCTTGTTTGAAGACGTCACAATGAGCTCTTAAAGACTAAAAATCAACGGATTCATCCGCACAATAATCAGTATATTAGTTGCAGGCCTCCACGCTATGCAGACTGCTAGTACTGGCACAGATTTTGTACCAATTCAGGCAATGGGTTTGAATTTCAGTGCCTTCAAACACACACACACCCACACACACACACGCACGCACACACGCATGCGCACACGCACACACAGAGTGCATGGAGGCTGGCTCAGCCCTGTCCTTGTTAAAAAACTCCAGGCCAAACGAGGATAACAGGCAGAGCCACAAAATTACCCATTGGCCTCTGCGTTTTCCCCCAGCGCACCGAACACAGCGGGGAGGCGGACTCTTTGGATCATGTGAAGTGGTTGACAACGTCCTCAAGACGCCGACGGGAGGACTCGATCGATCCGGATAGAGCTGGTTTTGTAATAGCTCTTGTGTATGCAGGAAGAGTTTAATGGAAACATGCAGCGTCTTCTCCAACAAAAGCATCATAAAAACACGGGATAATAACCCTCTGATTATAAGTTAGAACTCCACGATAAAAGTTATACGGAGCATTTTTAGAAATGTTCCTGTTTCTTACAGTGATTACATGTGACAAGCTCACGTTTTGCTCAGAAATAGGATCTGAAATGACAATGTGTGCTTTAGGTTTTAATACCTCCATGTTTTAACTTGAAATGGAGTTGAAGTGAGGTTTGTTTCATGAAATGGATTTAACCCTCTGGAGTCTGTCTGTTCATTAATACACTGTTTTGTTTATAGTAACATGACTTTGACATGTCATGATTTATATATCATGTAGGGAATAGCTGTGTCTGTAGATGTCTTATGTCTTACATATTGTCTCTGTATTTGTGTACTGTATATAAATAGTGAAAGAATATTTTCTATAATAATATTTTGAGTGGTCATCAGTAAATCTTTATAGATTCCTTTAACTTCTGGTTAATGCCATCAAAAGACTTTGTACATTAGGAAAGAGCTCAGTTTGGTTAGAGCCATAAAAGAGTCCGATAATTTAAGATTTGCCATAACAGCCTGGTACAAAGACAAGAACATGCCAGGGGACAACCAAACCAGATGGGTTGGTTAAACACACTAAAGCACAAAGAAAGGGAAATGTCCCAGTGTCTCATTAAAAGTGAGGAAGACCAGGTGGCTTTACATTTCAGAAGCTTATATCAAATACGACATTCTCCAGCGGTGGCAGGAAATTCAAATAGTGTGGGTGTTTAGCCAACATTAGCAACCAAACTATCTGGTACCCAAACAGAAACACACCACGAGTCGCTGGTTTGATCCAGAGACGTACAAATATGAATTAGGGAACATTTGTGTTGTAGAACAGCTGCTGCAAATAGAGAAGATTAGATAGAGACTAGTACGGACCAAGAGAGATTTTGTTTGGTAGGAGACATAAATCAGCTTCTTAAAAAGAAAAAAAGCTAACAAAATGCACCAAGTTTTGACTTTTGAGATGCCCTCTTGTGCTGATTTACACCAGCGCCTGTTTTATTTAGTTAAGATTAATGGAGCTGCCGACCACTCGCATTCCCAGAGCACACATCTGAACTTCACACATATCGGAGGTTTGGCCACCCTGCAAGCTCAGGCTCAAAATATGATATTGTTGATGCAACACCAGGAAGCACATGAACATAGAAGGGAATGAAAAAGACACATCATATATGCACAAAGTAAATGCACCAATGTTGTCCCAGATTAAATCTATTTGTCGTCTACTCACTCTTTGTCTTTTTTATCTATAGATCTGAATTTATACCGGATTATAAAACAGAAAAACAAGACAAAGGGAGATACAGTGTTGCTCTTATCTCATTTAAATGCCTTGTTGTCGAAGCTCATTGAGACTTCTGAAGAATTGAAGTCATGTGGAAACTTTCAAGCTGATGCATAAAAAAGGTGCAAAGGCTTAAAAGAATCTGTCTGTGAAGAACGAGTGGTCGACGTTACCTCACCTGCTCTCATACTGAAACTTTGGTAATTTCCCATCATGTGTTGTGAAATGTGTCAACATTTCAAACAGCTTCATGTTAAAACAGACATTTTTAATCCCATGATCCTTTGCTCTCTCTCTCTCTCTCTCCTTCTCCTCTCAGGGAGTTTTTCTCCCTTATGCCATGCCAAATGTTTTACTGCTCCCACAGCATGCTCTGCACGCCGTTTAATGTGATTTATGGCGAAACACAACAGCGCCAACTGAATTCATGCACTCACACATTTCCTGAATTGAAATAGTGAATCTTCTTTTTCTGCTGCAGGCCTACAGCAGTGATTCAGCCCGAGTAGATATGTAAGAGCACTGAAAGACTAGCTGAGCACATGCACTCTTTTCTGCTTTACATTACCAGCATTATGAAGAGGAGCTGTACAACCACAGACATTTAGCATTGCTCAAAGGTAACTGTGAAGCAGTTCTCTGGCAAGGTGATGATTTCACTTCCCAGATTGTCTAACGCAGGCGTCGGCAGCCTAAAAAGGTGTTCTTATATTTGTTAGCAACATCACCTCTGACTATGGAGTGTTGCATTATGGGCGTATGTTAGCCTAAATGTTAATAGACTAGCGTTTATAGTGTGTATTTCAGAGTTAGTCAGCACTAAAAGTGTTTCTGAAGGCTTATGTTTCGCTGCCACCAAGGAAATAAATACCAAATTGTCTCCAGATATCTTTAAACAAACGTGGGATTTAAGTTCTGCTTTAATTTACTTAATGTTCTTACAAGAGAGAAAAGGCTTCAAGGATGAGATAGAAGTATCTCAAGAAGACTTTCCCAAACAGCACTAATGCTTAAGTGTGTTGAATCTTCAAACAGCTGGTCGAGTCAGATATATAATTCATCTACCAAAAATCCAGCAGTGAATTTCACTCATTAGTTCCTCTTCTCAAAGTGTGCCGAGCAGACTCTCAATCCCATGACACCTGGTTTGACACCTTTTCTGTAACCTGACACTCTCTCACAATGTAGGAATGATAGGCGACGCTTCTGAAGGATCGTCTTACACAAATATAAACTCTCAAGAAGAGCGTAGCTCTAAATTTAGACATCCTCCACCTGAAAAAAAGAATGGTAATAAAATACGCAGCCTAAACAGAAAGTGCACAGGATGTGACTTGTGTTCTTTGTTGACTAAATGAGACACTTTTACACATTAAAAGGCAGAATAATGATTAGAAGTGCAAATATGGAACAGCTGTCCACAAACAGTTTGTGGTGTGTGTGTGTGTGTGGGTTGTTAACAAATATTGAGTTAAGATGTGTTACCCAAAACTAGACGCAAGAATTTTCAATAGTGTACGTCTTTGTCTTCGGTTTCACTGTTGCCTTAGTAAGTGTGTAAGTGTGTGTGTGTGTGTGTGTGTGTGTGTGTGTGTGAGGAGGTCTGTCTGGGCTTGCTCAGAGTGAAGGCCTCTAACACGCTCATAGCCGGAGGCGAT